>JAJQOW010002119.1:0-24264 GCA_037975125.1 Latrodectus hesperus | reverse complement strand
TCAGTGCTTTTAAGTGTTAGTCTAGTACAGTTCTATATTTAATTTTCTTATCACCATATTTATCATGCATTTAAAATACTTATGCATTATTTTCAACTTTATTTTCTGCTATGCCTGAACGACATACTCCTGTACCATTTATTGCAAACACTTAAAATTTTACTTTGCCGATCTGGCATTTCGAATTTCAAGATTAAATTTACTTACTGTATACGCATGCCAGTTCGTCAAAGGGGCGTATCCCAGGTGTTTTAAAAACATTGGTTTCAGAAAATCAAACTCTGGTGTCTGATGGTTTTGGTTGGAAACTTTTATGTTCATCGGTATTATAATTTTACTTATTTTGTTAGTAATGAATTATTTAATTGGAATATCTTTATCTATTCTCAAACTTTAAACTTAATTTGTGTTATGTAATTATTTTTTGTTTAGTATAAATAAATTGAACTTGTTACTTTTAAGCAAGTCTAATTATTGGCATGTTATTAGTTTCTTATTTATTAATAGAACGAAATACTGTAGGTATTTAAACTAATAGCTTGCATTCCATTAACTGCATTAAAATTTAATATTTGCAGCTCTGCTTATCGTGGTAATTATTTTGCCAATTAGCCTAATGGTGGGTATTGGTAAAAAGACATCTGCCCACAGATATTTAAAAAGTAGTATAGACTGACAAATAGGTTATGGGCCTAGGTTACGTATTAAATATCTTGAAATTTATCTCGGGATAATTAGTCAGTTATAATACTTTAAGCAAATTTTTACCCATCTTAAAATGTATTAGATTATTTAAGATGGGGGGAGGCTATATTGATATAGATTTTTCAATTGAAAAATATATATATATATATATAATAATTAAAATAAAAATTATAAATTAATCTTTTTCTGAAAAAAAATTTGTGATTTTCGTTAATTTTTCTTACCATGGCTAATTACGCAATTAATAAGTTAAGCAACCAAAACTATGAGACATGGACTTCAGACATAAAGTTCATTCTGATGGAGAGAAATGTGTGGGAGGTTGTAAAAGGAGCTGAAAAAGCTCCCATTCCACCGATATTAAAAACTGAAACTGGTTCATTCAAAGATTTGAATGATACTGCGTATCTCAAAAATCTTAAAGAATTCAACAAAAACAAAAACGTCGCTTTATCTCTGATATATTTGAATATTGATGAAGATCATCGACATATAATAGATAGAATAGAAGATCCAGTAGTTGCTTGGGAAACATTGTTGAAATACTTCCATCCAGATACCAGAGCGAATCACATGACTATATTTTCAGAATTATGTGATACTAAAATGTTACTTGAGGAAAGTATTCTCATGTTTTCAACAAGATTATTAAAAGTCTACAACAGAATGAAAACTATAGATCCTACTTTTAATGAAAAATATGCTAGTTTTCTACTTCTGAGATATCTTCCTATGCATTTCGACAGAATAGTGCAAGTTATTCTTGGTTGGCCGGATGAAAACTTTAACTACAAAGCTATTACAGACGCTCTGAATGCAGAAGAGGTTCGTCTTCAGTTACGAGAAAAGACTCTCTAACGCAGGCTAGTGCAGTAACGTCTGTGAAGAAACAAATTCTCTGTTATGGTTGTCAAGAGCCTGAGCATTATAGAAATTCATGTCCTCTTAAAGTACAACCACTGAAAGTATCCAGATGTTTTAGACGAAAATACACGAGCCATTCCAGATGTTATAGTCCAGAATGTAGAAGCCAAACCAGACGTTTCAATCTAGAGTACAAAGGTCCGTACAGAGAACCCAGATCTGACTTTGTGGCAGAAAGGAACCAGTCATGTAGTTCAAATTCCACTTATCAAAATCAACCTTGTTTCTCCAGGTGTAAGGACAAACATAAGTGTGGTACTGTATCTCGAAACATCACTTCGACAAACAAAGACGGACATTCGCCATGTAAGTCAAACTTTTCTATTACAAGTTTATTTAATCAAACTAAAGAAAGAGTGAATTGGGTTTTTGATACAGCAGCTTCACGTCACTTTTGTAAAGAAAGAGACCTCTTCATTAATTTTGTACCCTTAATCAATGAAAAGATATCAGTTGCCATTGACGGTGTTGACTTTCCTATTGAGGGAAAAGGAACTGTTAAATTGTTATTTGGTTTACAAAAGTATACATTAAATGATGTAATGTACTCTCCAAATTTACGAAGAAATCTTATTTCAGGCCCAAAACTAGATATTCAGGGTTTTGTGTATCATGGCGGTAACGGTGCAGTGAAAGTCTCAGAAAAAGGGGGAAAACGGTTTTTAAGGCCATATTAAAAGAAGGTATTTACCAAGTTTCACCCCGTATAGTTAAAGCTGACAAAAACGTTTCATTTATAACTAACTTAAAAGATAGCAAAGCTCTTGAACTATGGCATAGACGTTTTGGACATATCAGCACGTCCACTATTTCACATACCAGTAGAAAAGGGGGAGTGATTGGCTTACCACTCTTAAGCGACAAGACAGTCTTTTGCAAACCATGTAAAATTAGCAAATATCGAAGAGTTTCATTTAAGTCTCTGAGAGAAGTGAGATCCAAGGCTCACTATATCACTATCACAAGAGCTATTATATGCTGATGTTTGGGGTCCTCAATCTGTCAAAGGAAGAATGGGAGAAAGGTATTTTATTACCATAATTGATGATTATTCACGGAAAGTTTCATTATTTCCTATGTCTGAGAAATCTGAGGTTTTTGGTATAATTAAAACATATATTACCAAAGTTGAAAATATTTTAAATAAAAAGGTTAAGGCATTTAGAACAGATAATGGGACAGAATTTGTGAATAGACAGATATAAAATTATTTTGCTGAAAAAGGGATCGCTCATGAATTAACGAATATATTCACCCCGGAACAAAACGGTGTTAGTGAAAGATATAACCAAACTGTCGCAAGTGGTGCTAGAGCAGTTCTGCAGGAATCTGGTCTTCCTAAGTGTTTTTGGCCTGAAGCCATGCTATATTTTACATATACTTGGAATAGAGTGTGCCACAATAAGCTGAACAAGACGCCTTGCGAATTATTCTCAGGGTCCAGACCCTCTGTCAAACACTTAAAGCCTTTTGGTACTGTAGCATATATAGGTGTACCCCGACAACATAGAAAAAAGCTAGATACCAGAGCCCGAAAAGGTTTCCTCGTTGGTTACGCATTTCGTACAAAAGGATACCGGATTTGGATGCCAGAAACAAACAAAATAATTGAAACTATTAATGTTTCTTTTAATGAGAAAGTAGTGTACAAAGACACTTTCAGCGGAGCAGTGCTAGGCCCTAGCAACAGGATTTCGACTGTCTCTAATGAGTATGAAGTAGGAAGTGACGATGATATCGGATACCACATTGTACCTCGTGATTCTGAAAGTGACGACAGTGATCCTGAAGTCTCTATAGACGATTTTCCAAGCCCTATATCAGAACCTAGATCAGTAAACTGGGAAAGAAAGGTTATTCAGAGGAAAGATAGATCGCGTACAGATGTCTATTATTATGAAGAAGGCAAGGAAAGGTTAAGATCCCTGAATGATGTTGCAAAATACTGCAGTAAAAATAATATTGTTTGCAATCCTAATTTATTTGATTTTAAAGGAACAAATCGGACACAAGGTCTTGTTTTGAGCGGTCGTGATGCAGTTTTAACAGATAATGAAGATAATGGGACCACCAATAATCTTAGCATATCTAGCTGACTAGATCGCATTCCTATACCAAAGACTTATAAGCAGGCAATTGAATCGGAATATAAGGACGAGTGGTTAAATGCCATGAAAGAAGAACTCTGTATCATGAAGAACCGGGGAGTGTGGCATTTGGAAGACTTACCAGAAAATACCACACCTATTGGATGTAGGTGGGTATTTACCGTAAAAAGAGATGATACAGGTAAAATTGTAAGATTTAAATCTCGACTAGTAGCACAGGGTTATAAACAGGAGAAGGGTATCTCATATGATGAAACTTTTTCCCCTGTGGTCAACTTTAGTTTAATCAGATTTTTTCTTTTCGTTACTCGTATCATGTAAAGGTTGGTACCACCTTCAATGTGATATAACAGGAGCTTACCTTTATGCCCCTTTGGAAGAGCGAATTTATATGACACAGCCTCCAGGTTTTGAAGAAACTAGTCAAAAGAGAAAATTATGTCGTTTAGATCGAGCTATATATGGATTACGACAAAGTGGTCGACAATGGTTCTATGACAATAATGTTACAATAATGTTTTGTTAAAAATGGGTTTTTGTAAATTTCAGTGGGGTAACTGTGCTTATTTATTAGGAGATTACTTAGTTTTGATATTGTATGTTGATGACTTTGTTATATTTGGCAGAGACCAAAGGACAATCGATAAAACTATTAATAATTTGAAAAACCATTTTGACATAAAAGTACTAGGTAAGACTCGTACCCTTTTAGGCGTAGAGTTTGGTGAGGAAAATGGTAGTGTCCTGATTCATCAACGCTCATACATTAAAGACGTATGTGAGCGTTTCCAATGATTTAAAATACCAATTTCATCACTACCCATATCTAAAGGTTCAATTTATTCTAAAACTTCCTGTCCCTCTACAGCGGAGGAAGAAAGAGAAATGTTAAAATACCCCTATAGAAGTGTATTAGGCTGCCTATCCTTTTTGGCTAATAGAACTCGCCCTGACATCGCTTATGCTGTTAATATATTCAGCCAATTTCAGTCCAACCCAGGGATGAATCATTAGGATGGTTTATTAAGACTTTTAGGTTACGTTATCAACACGGAAGATTTTGCTTAAAACTTTCTTGTAAGCAATCCCAAATTAGAGTTTATTCAGATGCTGATTTCGCTGCAAACCGAGATGACAGAACGTCTCTAGGAGGTCAACTCGTTTTACTAGGAAATTCTCCCATAAGTTGGCGTACATTTAAAGAGAAAAGTGTCACCTTATCAACTATGGAAGCAGAGTTTGTTGCTATGACCGAGGCTGCTAAAGAAATAGTTTGGTTCAGTGGTATACTAAATGAGTGTCATGATAAAGGTATTGTAACAAGTGAACCAGAAATCCCAATTTTGTTTGTGGATAATCAAGCTGCTATAGATTTTATAAAATCTCCAATTGAAAACTATCGGTCAAAACATATAGATGTGAAGTTATTTTTCGTTCGCGATATGTATAATACACAAAAATTTAAACTTAGTTTTGTACGAAGTAAATTAAACTTAGCTGACGCTTTCACCAAGCCACTAACAAAATTTGAACTGCAGAAGTTCATTTCAAATATCTTTAAGAAATGATTGAAAGATATTTATTCATGTATTTTTTTCATTAAACAACAAAGTTTTTTTTTTTTTTTTTTTTGCATTTTGTAATTTTAATTAGGAATAATTTGGTTGATTTGAATTGAAATAAAAATATTGTGTGTGTGCATTATTTAGAGTACATTGTATGTTGTGTATCGGGGCCCCGAGTGTGAATGTTTATGTATTGTGTGAATGTATATTATAAACTATAATGTATTATTTTAATCACATACGCAACACACAGCCATATTTGTGAATAAAGTATTGTTTTATATAACATGCTGTTTATGAACTTTTTTCAAGGGAAATGTGAATATTGTATAAAGTTGTAAACTTAGTGAATTAACAGATGTTTATGTGATATGTTTATTTGAACTAAGTGTAAAGTGTTGCACATGTTTATAATGTTAAATTATAAAATTTGGATATGTTATATTCAATGGAATTATTTTGTAATCAGATACTGGAGTTAGTAATTTCTTGTAAATCTAGAGTTGATGGTGATAAGAGGGGGAGGGCATTGTTACCCTAGTACAAACTTAAATTCATATATTCAGTGCTTTTAAGTTTTAGTCTAGTACAGTTCTATATTTAATTTTCTTATCACCATATTTATCATTCATTTAAAATACTTGTGCATTATTTTCAACTTTATTTTCTGCTATGTCTGACCGGCATACTCCTGTACCATTTATTGCAAACACTTAAAATTTTACTTTGCCGATCTGGCATTTTGAATTTCATGATTAAATTTACTTACTGTATACACATGCCAGTTTGTCAAAGGGGCGTATCCCAGGTGTTTTAAAAACACTGGTTTCAGAAAATCAAACTTTGGTGTCTGATGGTTTTGGTTGGAAACTTTTATGTTCATCGGTATTATAATTTTACTTATTTTGTTAGTAATGAATTATTTAATTGGAATATCATTATCTATTCTCAAACTTTAAACTTAATTATGTTATGTAATTATTTATGTATTATATTATTATACATTTATGTTCACATCATTTATGTTCCAGTTATGTATTATACTTTATGTAATTATTTTTTGTTTAGTATAAATAAATTGAATTTGTTACTTTTAAGCAAGTCTAATTATTGGCATGTTATTAGTTTCTTATTTATTAATAGAACGAAATACTGTAGGTATTTAAACTAATAGCTTGCATTCCATTAACTGCATTAAAATTTAATATTTGCAGCTCTGCTTATCGTATTTATTAATAGAACGAAATACTGTAGGTATTTAAACTAATAGCTTGCATTCCATTAACTGCATTAAAATTTAATATTTGCAGCTCTGCTTATCGTGGTAATTATTTTGGCAATTAGCCTAATGGTGGGTATTGGTAAAAAGACATCTGCCCACAGATATTTAAAAAGTAGTATAGACTGACATTATGTCACACATTTAGCTTTATTGCCCTGTCGCCACCAGTTGTAAGTTGCGTGATACTTAGTTTATATTTGTTCTTTACTACATTATCTTTGGGAAAATAGTTTCTAGTTATTAATATTTTGATATTTATGAAGATAAATAGAAATATAAAAATAGCGCACAATTGCTAAGTTGAAAAGCAATCAATATTTGATAACATAGTGACACGATTTATATTGGCTAGATAACTGTGCAGTACTTGTTGAAAAAATTGAAAATCGCACAGAACCTGCACAGTTTTTATAAAAATTTACATTATAGCTTTAGCTTCATTGCCTGGTTGTCTCAGTTGTAGATTATGCCACACTGAAGTATTTTTTTAAAGTGGGCCTTAATGACTGGTTAAACGAAATTTGAATTTTCATACAAATGTAATTTATTTACATTAGAGATTTAGCTTTATTGTACTGTCGTCACCCACTGCAGACTGTGATACTTAGTTTATTATTTGTTTTTTATTATGTGATATTTGGAAAATTAGTTTCTAGTTATCACCATTTTAATATTTTTATAATAATTATAATAAAATATTCAAAATTTGAAATAGTATGCGATTGCAAAATTGAAGTTCAAGAGCGATAAATATTTGGTAATGTAGTTATATAAACACATAACTATAAAGTTATTAATACTAGTAGTGATGTGATATACTACACTGCTGGACAATTGCTAAGGACAGATAACTGTTACCCTAGTACAAACTTAAATTCATATATTCAGTGCTTTTAAGTTTTAGTCTAGTACAGTTCTATATTTAATTTTCTTATCACCATATTTATCATGCATTTAAAATACTTGAGCATTATTTTCAACTTTATTTTCTGCTATGCCTGACCGGCATACTCCTGTACCATTTATTACAAACACTTAAAATTTTACTTTGCCGAACTGGCATATCGAATTTCATGATTAAATTAACTTACTGTATACGCATGCCAGTTCGTCAAAGGGGCGTATCCCAGGTGTTTTAAAAACACTGATTTCAGAAAATCAAACTCTGGTGTCTGATGGTTTTGGTTGGAAACTTTTATGTTCATCGGTATTATAATTTTACTTATTTTGTTAGTAATGAATTATTTAATTGGAATATCTTTATCTATTCTGAAATTTTAAACTTAATTTATGTTATGTAATTATTATATATATTTAGTATCAATAAAATAAAAGCTTATTACTTTTGAGCTATTTATTGGCATGTTATTAGTTTCTTATTTATTAATAGAACGAAATACTTTAGGTATTTAAACTAATAGCTGGCATTCCTTTAACTGCATTAAAATATAATATTTGCAGCTCTGCTTAGCGTGGTAATTATTTTGGCAATTAGCCTAATGGTGGGTATTGGTAAAAAGACATCTGCCCACAGATATTTAAAAAGTAGTATAGACTGACAAAAAGGTTATGGGCTCAGGTTACGTATTAAATATCTTGAAATTTATCTCGGGATAGTTAATCAGTCATAATACTTTAAGCAAATTTTTACCCATCTTAAAATGTATTAGATTATTTAAGATGGGGGGCTATATTGATATAAATTTTTTAATTTAAAATAATAATAATCAAATTTTATTAAATAATCTTTTTCTCAAAAAAAAAAAGAAAGAAAAAAAAGAAATTGTGATTTTGTTAATTTTTCTTACCATGGCTACTTACGCAATTAATAAGTTAAGCAACCAAAACTATGAGACATGGACTTCAGACATAAAGTTCATTCTGATGGAGAGAAATGTGTGGGAGGTTGTAAAAGGAGCTGAAAAAGCTCCCATTCCACCGATATTAAAAACTGAAACTGGTTCATTCGAAGATTTGAATGATACTGCGTATCTCAAAAGTCTTAAGGAATTTAACAAAAACAAAAATGTTGCTTTATCTCTAATATATTTGAATATTGATGAAGATCATCGACGTATAATAGATGGAATAGAAGATCCAGTAATTGCTTGGGAAACATTGATGAAATACTTCCATCCAGACACAAGAGCAAATCACATGACTATATTTTCAGAATTATGTGACACTAAAATGTTACTTGAGGAAAGTATTCTCATGTTTTCAACCAGATTATTAAAAGTCTACAGCAGATTGAAAACTATAGATCCTACTTTTAATGAAAAATATGCTAGTTTTCAACTTCTGAGATATCTTCCTATGCATTTCGACAGAATAGTGCAAGTTATTCTTGGTTGGCCGGATGAAAACTTTAACTACAAAGCTATTACAGACGCCCTGAATGCAGAAGAGGTTCGTCTTCAGTTACGAGAAAAGACTCTCTATCGCAGGCTAGTGCAATAACGCCTGTGAAGAAACAAATTCTCTGTTATGGTTGTCAAGAGTCTGGGCATTATAGAAATTCATGTCCTCTTAAAGTACAATCACTGAAAGTATCCAGATGTTTTAGACGAAAATACAGGAGCCATTCCAGATGTTCTAGTCCAGAATGTAGGAGCCAAACCAGACGTTTCAATCTAGAATACAAAGGTCCGTACAGAGAACCCAGATCTGACTTTGTGGCAGAAAGGAACCAGTCACGTAGTTCAAATTCCACTTTTCAAAATCAGCCTCGTTTCTCCAGGTGTAAGGACAAACATAAACGTGATACTGTATCTAGAAACATCCCTTCGAAAAACAAAGACGGACATTCGCCATGTAAGTCAAACTTTTCTATTACAAGTTTATTTAATCAAACTAAAGAAAGAGTGAATTGGGTTTTTGATACAGCAGCTTCACATCATTTTTGTAAAGAAAGAGACCTCTTCATTAATTTTGTACCCTTAATCAATGAAAAGATATCAGTTGCCATTGACGGTGTTGACTTTCCTATTGAGGGAAAAGGAACTATTAAATTGTTATTTGGTTTACAAAAGTATACATTAAATGATGTAATGTACTCTCCAAATTTACGGAGAAATCTTATTTCAGGTCCAAAACTAGATATTCAGGGTTTTGTGTATCATGGCGGTAACGGTGCAGTGAAAGTCTCAGAAAAAGGGGGAAAATGGTTTTTAAGGCAATATTAAAAGAAGGTATTTACCAAGTTTCACCCCGTATAGTTAAAGCTGACAAAAACGTTTCATTTACAACCAACTTAAAAGATAGCAAAGCTCTTGAACTATGGCATAGACGTTTTGGACATATCAGCACGTCCACTATTTCGCATACCAGTAGGAAAGGGGGAGTTATTGGCTTACCACTCTTAAGCGATAAGACAGTCTTTTGCGAACCATGTAAAATTAGTAAATATCGAAGAGTTTCATTTAAGTCTCTGAGAGAAGTGAGATCCAAGGCTCCGTTAGAGCTATTATATGCTGATGTTTGGGGTCCTCAATCTGTCAAAGGAAGAATGGGAGAAAGGTATTTTATTACCATAATTGATGATTATTCACGTAAAGTTTCATTATTTCCTATGTCTGAGAAATCTGAGGTTTTTGGTATAATTAAAACGTATATTACCAGAGTTGAAAATATTTTAAATAAAAAGGTTAAGGCATTTAGAACAGATAATGGGACAGAATTTGTGAATAGACAGATACAAAATTATTTTGCTGAAAAAGGGACCGCTCATGAATTAACGAATATATTCACCCCGGAACAAAACGGTGTTAGTGAAAGATATAACCAAACTGTCGCAAGTGGTGCTAGAGCAGTTCTGCAGGAATCTGGTCTTCCTAAGTGTTTTTGGCCTGAAGCCATGCTATATTTTACATATACTTGGAATAGAGTGTGCCACAATAAGCTGAACAAGACGCCTTGCGAATTATTCTCAGGATCCAGACCCTCTGTCAAACACTTAAAGCCTTTTGGTACTGTAGCATATATAGGTGTACCCCGACAACATAGAAAAAAGCTAGATACCAGAGCCCGAAAAGGTTTCCTCGTTGGTTACGCATTTCGTACAAAAGGATACCGGATTTGGATACCAGAAACAAACAAAATAATTGAAACTATTAATGTTTCTTTTAATGAGAAAGTTGTGTACAAAGACACTTTAAGTGGAGCAGTGCTGGGCCCTAGTAATAGGATTTCGACTGTCTCTAATGAGTATGAAGTAGGAAGTGACGATGATATCGGATACCACTATGTACCTCGTGATTCTGAAAGTGACGACAGTGATCCTGAAGTCTCCATAGACTATATTCTTAGCCCTATATCAGAATTTAGATTAGTAAACTGGGAAAGAAAGGCTATTCAGAGGAAAGATGGATCGCGTACAGATGTATATTATTATGAAGAAGGCAAGGTTAAGATCCTTGAATGATGTTGCAAAATACTGCAGTAAAAATAATATTGTTTTCAATCCTAATTTATTTGATTTTAAAGGAACAAATCGGACACAGGGTCTTGTTTTGAGCAGTCGTGATGCAGTTTTAACAGATAATAAAGATAATGGGACCACCAATAATCTTAGCATATCTAGCTGACTAGATCGCATTCCTATACCAAAGACTTATAAGCAGGCAATTGAATCGGAATATAAGGACGAGTGGTTAAATGCCATGAAAGAAGAACTCTGTATCATGAAGAACCGGGGAGTGTGGCATTTGGAAGACTTACCAGAAAATACCATACCTATTGGATGTAGGTGGGTATTTAGTGTAAAAAGAGATGATACAGGTAAAATTGTAAGATTTAAATCTCGACTAGTAGCACAGGGTTATAAACAGGAGAAGGGTATCTCATATGATGAAACTTTTTCCCCTGTGGTCAACTTTAGTTTAATCAGATTTTTCTTTTCATTGCTCGTATCATGTAAAGGTTGGCACCACCTTCAATGTGATATAACAGGAGCTTACCTTTATGCCCCTTTGGAAGAGCGAATTTATATGACACAGCCTCCAGGTTTTGAAGAAACTAGTCAAAAGAGAAAATTCTGTCGTTTAGATCGAGCTATATATGGATTACGACAAAGTGGTCGACAATGGTTCTATGAGATCCATAATGTTTTGTTAAAAATGGGTTTTTGTAAATTTCAGTGGGGTAACTGTGCTTATTTATTAGGAGATTACTTAGTTTTGATATTGTATGTTGATGACTTTGTTATATTTGGCAGAGACCAAAAGACTATCGATAAAACTATTAATAATTTGAAAAACCATTTTGACATAAAAGTACTAGGTAAGACTCGTACCCTTTTAGGCGTAGAGTTTGGTGAGGAAAATGGTAGTGTCTTGATTCATCAACGCTCATACATTAAAGACGTATGTGAGCGTTTCCAACGATTTAAAATACCAATTTCATCACTACCCATATCTAAAGGTTCAATTTATTCTAAAACTTCTTGTCCCTCTACAGCGGAGGAAGAAAGAGAAATGCTAAAATACCCCTATAGAAGTGTATTAGGTTGTCTATCCTTTTTGGCTAATAGAACTCGCCCTGACATCGCTTATGCTGTTAATATATTCAGCCAATTTCAGTCCAACCCAGGGATGAATCATTGGGATGGTTTATTAAGACTTTTAGGTTATGTTATCAACACGGAAGATTTTTGCTTAAAACTTTCTTGTAAACAATTCCAAATTAGAGTTTATTCAGATGCAGATTTCGCTGCAAACCGAGATGACAGAATGTCTCTAGGAGGTTAACTCGTTTTACTAGGAAATTCTCCCATAAGTTGGCGTACATTTAAAGAGAAAAGTGTCACCTTATCAACTATGGAAGCAGAGTTTGTTGCTATGACCGAGGCAGCTAAAGAAATAGTTTGGTTCAGTGGTATACTAAATGAGTGTCATGATAAAGGTATTGTAACAAGTGAACCAGAAATCCCAATTTTGTTTGTGGATAATCAAGCTGCTATAGATTTTATAAAATCTCCAATTGAAAACTATCGGTCAAAACATATAGATGTGAAGTTATTTTTCGTTCGAGATATGTACAATACACAAAAATTTAAACTCAGTTTTGTACGAAGTAAATTAAACTTAGCTGACGCTTTCACCAAGCCACTAACAAAATTTGAACTGCAGAAGTTCATTTCAAATATCTTTAAGAAATGATTGAAAGATATTTATTCATGTATTTTTTGTAATTTTAATTTATTAGGAATATTTTGGTTGATTTGAATTGAAATAAAATATTGTGTGTGTGCATTATTTAGAGTACATTGTATGTTGTGTATCGGGGCCCCGAGTGTGAATGTTTATGTATTGTGTGAATGCATATTATGTACTATAATGTATTTTAATCACATACGCAACACACAGCCATAGTTGTGAATAAAGTATTGTTTTATATAACATGCTGTTTATAAACTTTTTTTCAAGGGAAAATGTGAATATTGTATAAAGTTGTAAACTTAATGAATCAACAGATGTTTATGTGATATGTTTATTTGAACTAAGTGTAAAGTGTTGCACATGTTTATAATGTTAAATTATAAAATTTGGATATGTTATATTCAATGGAATTATTTTGTAATCAGATACCGGAGTTAGTAGTCTCTTGTAAATCTAGAATTGATGGTGATAAGAGGGGGGGCATTGTTACCCTAGTACAAACTTAAATTCATATATTCAGTGCTTTTAAGTTTTAGTCTAGTACAGTTCTATATTTAATTTTCTTATCACCATATTTATCATGCATTTAAAATACTTGTGCATTATTTTCAACTTTATTTTCTGCTATGCCTGGCCGGCATACTCCTGTACCATTTATTACAAACACTTAAAATTTTACTTTGCCGAACTGGCATATCGAATTTCATGATTAAATTAACTTACTGTATACGCATGCCAGTTCGTCAAAGGGGCGTATCCCAGGTGTTTTAAAAACACTGATTTCAGAAAATCAAACTCTGGTGTCTGATGGTTTTGGTTGGAAACTTTTATGTTCATCGGTATTATAATTTTACTTATTTTGTTAGTAATGAATTATTTAATTGGAATATCTTTATCTATTCTGAAATTTTAAACTTAATTTATGTTATGTAATTATTATATATATTTAGTATCAATAAAAAAAAGCTTATTACTTTTGAGCTATTTATTGGCATGTTATTAGTTTCTTATTTATTAATAGAACGAAATAC
The DNA here is from genome assembly GCA_037975125.1 of Latrodectus hesperus. Lineage (NCBI taxonomy): Eukaryota > Metazoa > Arthropoda > Arachnida > Araneae > Theridiidae > Latrodectus > Latrodectus hesperus. Next base: position 10,491 of record JAJQOW010002119.1, on the reverse strand, counting down.
TTTAGGTATTTAAACTAATAGCTGGCATTCCTTTAACTGCATTAAAATATAATATTTGCAGCTCTGCTTAGCGTGGTAATTATTTTGGCAATTAGCCTAATGGTGGGTATTGGTAAAAAGACATCTGCCCACAGATATTTAAAAAGTAGTATAGACTGACAATAACACTATCATCCATAGCAACCATAAAATGAAAGGAAGCAAAATGTGGAAAATTAGAATAAGTGCGAAATATATAGTAAGAAGAAGTATGCGTATGCAAATTTTTTTCCACGCCTGTGGACAGTTGTTATTTCAAGTCAAAGTTTTACAGGAAAAATTTAATAGACGAATATGAAATTTTTGGAATGTCTTCACGACATCACTTAGATGATTTAATGCGTGGTCAAATTTTTGGAAAGATTGAAAAAGGGCGAAAAATAACAGATGTTGCCAGGGAGTTTGACATCGCTCACAGCATTGTTTCACTGCTGTGGAAGTCATTTAAAACTATTGGAATGTGTAGTAGGCGGCACTGGGGAGGTCGTGTTAGAAGTACGACAATTGCAGAAGACAGATATATCGTCCTATCAGCAAAAAGGAACAGGCGCACCACAGCTCAGCAGGTGGCAACTCAGTTTCTTGCTGCCTTAGAAAAGCAGATCTCCCGAAAATCTGTTGCCAGACGTTTGAGGGGAGGAGGACTATATGCCCGCAGACCTGTTATGTGTGTCCCATTGACCAGACAGCACCATACTGCCTGTTTGCAATGGTGTCGTGAGCATCGCAATTGGACTGAACAGGACTGGGCATGCGTACTATTCTCAGATGAGAGTAGGTTCAGTCTGTCATCGGATTGTAGATGCCAACTGATCTAGCGCGAGAGTGGTACTGCTTATCGTCCAGAAAATATCCAGGAAAGGGACCGATATTTAACATGCAGCGTCATGCTGTGGGCCGGCATCATGATCAATGGCTGCATGCCCCTACATGTGGTTGCGAATGGGACTATGACGAGCCAACGATACATTAATGAAGTTCTACTTCCTAATGTTCGTCTTTTCCGTGGAGCTGTCAGTGATAAATTTGTTTTTATGGACGATAACGCAACATGTCATCGAACACTCGCTGTTCAGGATTGTCTAGACAGCCAGGGTATTCAACGCTTTATACGGCCATCACGTTCTCCAGATCTAAACCCTATTGAAAATGAGTGGGATGCCTTGGGGAGGCAAGTTGCGGGTCGAAACTATCCTCCGACAAACAAGGACACCCTCATCCGTGCACTCCTAGAGGAATGGGATAAATTGCCTCAACAGCTGTTGGATAATGTTGTGCAAAGTATAATACGACGTGTGGAATGTTGCATCTCACTCCACGGTGATCCCATACTGATACCTTTCTTCAAGGTGCCTGCTGACTTTTAGATGCATTATTCCATTTTCCCCTATGCAGCATCAAATGAACATTTTTTTTCTTTCAGATGTTTCACAGCTTTTGTACCTTCCAGAACAATAAATATTTTTATTCTAATGTCTAAACAGTGTGGCAACTATATTTTATCCTACTAGGCCTCATGTTATGCTACATTGCAATTTGTGATCCGTCCTTAGCAATTGTCCAGCAATGTATATTAGCAAAATCTAAGGAATTTTTCTATATTTAAAGCTATTTTATCAATGTTAAAGTATTGAGTTTTTTTATTAAAAAAATTGATTACCCAATCAAACCCTTATGAACAGTTTAGAAAAATTGGGAAGTTCTGTTAGTTATAAATTCAATGTATAATTTTTATTTAGTTTGAATTAGTATTGCTAATAATTAGATGCTAATATTGGAGAATTGTTTTACAATGCTATAATATTTTTATAGTTAATATTTGCTGCTGTTTATTAAAAAAATAGGTATCTGATTTAAATTTTACTTCAAGATGATATATTATTTTATACATTACTATAATCTAAATGCAATGCACAAGAAAAAATAGAATGTTAAATCATACCAAATTATCTCTGCCTGATGTATTGGTTAAGATCTGAACTGCACTTGTAATACAGGGATCTTCTGTCTCAGCAAACCAAACAGGTGGAGTAGATGGGTAAGTTTCCTAAGAAGAAAATTGAAATTAAAAAATAAATTTGAATAAATATTTGCATTATTAATTTTACAGTAAGCTTTAATAATGATTAGAGAAAAAATATACTGAGAATTAAATGCAATCTTTAAAGAAAAGTATAAAAGTTCAATAAATTATGTTACATATTAGAAGGTTCGATAAAATGAATTCCTGATTTTTAATATTGTATTAAGTTTGTAATCAGTATGAATCAATTTATTAGCTATTTTATTCCTTACAATTTTGCTAATATAGATAATTTCTTTAAAAAGATTAAGTTAAACTATTTAAGAAAACAATAAAAATGACAAGTTATTTAAAAATAATTCCTTTGAGAAAATTTGAGACAAAGAAAAATGACAATAAATACCTGGAGATTTTGACAAACACAAAATATAACAGACCAAAGGATTTTAGATTATATTTAAATAGTATGTTGTGTTGTTGTTGCATGTCCCCTTAGCACTAGACAAGGTTCATAACATAAAACACCATAAAAAATTAGCACCAGCAAAGGGCCATTATATTAATCTTGTTTGGATAGCCCCAGCTACGCAAAGATCCTTTTCCAGTATGTTGTATTCTAACTATAATCTCAAGTTATTGAAATAATTTAAAAAAATAAAATATTAAATCTTCATAAAAATTCACTTAAAAGTTAATGGTCTTATAAAATTAAAGAATAAGACTGAATGTATTAAGCACAATGTAATGGTTATCATATTCCTCAGAAACATTTTTCAATTAATTTTACTTTTAAGTTACACCCTTAACTATGAATTAATATATATATACATATAGCATAATATTTGATAAACAGATGTTATCGTTAAAACAAAGGCCTTCCTTTTTCCGGTAATCAAATTAATTTTCAGTGGTAATAAAACCATAGAAGTGAAGAACTAAATAGATGTTCTTGTGAGTTCCCCAGTGAAATAGGCATTTAAAATTAAAACAATCACCAGAAATTCAGTTGTATCACTCAAATGACAAAATCATTGCAACTCAGATGTAATGATACTTCAGTGGAGCAACTAGGAAATAAAGGGCAACAAACACTCTAGTATATATTAATTTCAAAAGGTTTTTTTTTTTTTTTTTTTTTTTTTTTTGTAAGTTTCAGCCAAAGAATTAGGACCATTACTGGCATTTTTTCCTGAAAGTATAAATGATATTTTCCTGTATATAATCTGCAAGACTTTTTTTGAGTAAAAGAAAAAAAAGTACACTGCAGTTTTTACACGAATATTCTAATGATGATAATGTATTGATAAATGAAATAAAAAATATATAGATTAAAAATATAACAAATTGTAAAGAAAAAATTGATATTAAAAAGATTTGTTTAGATCCACTTCAATGCAAAGTGCAATAAACTGAGATGAAAGCGTGACATGAATCAAAATCCGAGAAGATCTTAATAAAACTTAAGACTTTTTGTTTTTAATAACTTTTAAAATGAGGTTAAACATATTTTAAAAATAAAATATAATTGTTTCATCAGTAATTAAATGAAAGAAATGGATTATTTTCGAACAGCGCATTAAATAAATTTTTTTCATTACAGCGCATGCTTTGTTTTCACCTCACATTAACATGTTTGTCGTCATTTTACTCAACCGGCTTCCCTATAGCTTTAAAATTTGCTGTGTAAATGACAACATTTTTGCTTCCACATAACAATATATGAATTTGAATATTTCAAAAGAGGAACATCTTAAGTTAAGACAGATGGTGAAATGTTAGCCATGCAAATAGTAATATCCTTCTAAGGAACCAAATTCATTCTTAAATGTAATAGGACAATGCTGATACGAGTTAAAATAAGTCAGACAAGTCATGGCGCCACCTGTAATTCATTTTATGAAACATAAGCAGAAATCTAAGCTTATTGTTACCCTAGTACAAACTTAAATTCATATATTCAGTGCTTTTAAGTTTTAGTCTAGTACAGTTCTATATTTAATTTTCTTATCACCATATTTATCATGCATTTAAAATACTTGTGCATTATTTTCAACTTTATTTTCTGCTATGCCTGACCGGCATACTCCTGTACCATTTATTACAAACACTTAAAATTTTACTTTGCCGAACTGGCATATCGAATTTCATGATTAAATTAACTTACTGTATACGCATGCCAGTTCGTCAAAGGGGCGTATCCCAGGTGTTTTAAAAACACTGATTTCAGAAAATCAAACTCTGGTGTCTGATGGTTTTGGTTGGAAACTTTTATGTTCATCGGTATTATAATTTTACTTATTTCTGTTAGTAATGAATTATTTAATTGGAATATCTTTATCTATTCTGAAATTTTAAACTTAATTTATGTTATGTAATTATTATATATATTTAGTATCAATAAATAAAGCTTATTACTTTTGAGCTATTTATTGGCATGTTATTAGTTTCTTATTTATTAATAGAACGAAATACTTTAGGTATTTAAACTAATAGCTGGCATTCCTTTAACTGCATTAAAATATAATATTTGCAGCTCTGCTTAGCGTGGTAATTATTTTGGCAATTAGCCTAGTGGTGGGTATTGGTAAAAAGACATCTGCCCACAGATATTTAAAAAGTAGTATAGACTGACAAAAAGGTTATGGGCTCAGGTTACGTATTAAATATCTTGAAATTTATCTCGGCATAATTAGTCAGTTATAATACTTTAAGCAAACTTTTACCCATCTTAAAATGTATTAGATTATTTAAGATGGGGGGCTATATTGATATAAATTTTTCAATTTAAAATAATAATAATCAAATTTTATAAATTAATCTTTTCTCAAAAAAAAAAAAAAAAAAAAAATTGTGATTTTGTTAATTTTTCTTGCCATGGCTACTTACGCAATTAATAAGTTAAGCAACCAAAACTATGAGACATGGACTTCAGACATAAAGTTCATTCTGATGGAGAGAAATGTGTGGGAGGTTGTAAAAGGAGCTGAAAAAGCCCCTATTCCACCGATATTAAAAACTGAAACTGGTTCATTCGAAGATTTGAATGATACTGCGTATCTCAAAAGTCTTAAAGAATTCAACAAAAACAAAAACATTGCTTTATCTCTGATATATTTGAATATTGATGAAGATCATCGACGTATAATAGATGGAATAGAAGATCCAGTAGTTGCTTGGGAAACATTGTTGAAATACTTCCATCCAGATACAAGAGCGAATCACATGACTATATTTTCAGAATTATGTGATACTAAAATGTTACTTGAGGAAAGTATTCTCATGTTTTCAACGAGATTATTAAAAGTCTACAACAGATTGAAAACTATAGATCCTACTTTTAATGAAAAATATGCTAGTTTTCAACTTCTGAGATATCTTCCTATGCATTTCGACAGAATAGTGCAAGTTATTCTTGGTTGGCCGGATGAAAACTTTAACTACAAAGCTATTACAGACGCCCTGAATGCAGAAGAGGTTCGTCTTCAGTTACGAGAAAAAGACTCTCTAACGCAGGCTAGTGCAGTAACGTCTGTGAAGAAACAAATTCTCTGTTATGGTTGTCAAGAGCCTGGGCATTATAGAAATTCATGTCCTCTTAAAGTACAATCACTGAAAGTATCCAGATGTTTTAGACGAAAATACAGGAGCCATTCCAGATGTTCTAGTCCTGAATGTAGGAGCCAAACCAGACGTTTCAATCCAGAGTCCAAAGGTCCATACAGAGAACCCAGATCTGACTTTGTGGCAGAAAGGAACCAGTCACGTAGTTCAAATTCCACTTATCAAAATCAGCCTCGTTTCTCCAGGTGTAAGGACAAACATAAACGTGGTACTGTATCTAGAAACATCCCTTCGACAAACAAAGACGGACATTCGCCATGTAAGTCAAACTTTTCTATTACAAGTTTATTTAATCAAACTAAAGAAAGAGTGAATTGGGTTTTTGATACAGCAGCTTCACATCACTTTTGTAAAGAAAGAGACCTCTTCATTAATTTTGTACCCTTAATCAATGAAAAGATATCAGTTGCCATTGACGGTGTTGACTTTCCTATTGAGGGAAAAGGAACTGTTAAATTGTTATTTGGTTTACAAAAGTATACATTAAATGATGTAATGTACTCTCCAAATTTACGGAGAAATCTTATTTCAGGCCCAAAACTAGATATTCAGGGTTTTGTGTATCATGGCGGTAACGGTGTAGTGAAAGTCTCAGAAAAAGGGGGAAAACGGTTTTTAAGGCCATATTAAAAGAAGGTATTTACCAAGTTTCACCCCGTATAGTTAAAGCTGACAAAAACGTTTCATTTACAACCAACTTAAAAGATAGCAAAGCTCTTGAACTATGGCATAGACGTTTTGGACATATCAGCACGTCCACTATTTCGCATACCAGTAGGAAAGGGGGAGTGATTGGCTTACCACTCTTAAACGATAAGACAGTCTTTTGCGAACCATGTAAAATGAGTAAATATCGAAGAGTTTCATTTAAGTCTCTGAGAGAAGTGAGATCCAAGGCTCCGTTAGAGCTATTATATGCTGATGTTTGGGGTCCTCAATCTGTCAAAGGAAGAATGGGAGAAAGGTATTTTATTACCATAATTGATGATTATTCACGTAAAGTTTCATTATTTCCTATGTCTGAGAAATCTGAGGTTTTTGGTATAATTAAAACGTATATTACCAGAGTTGAAAATATTTTAAATAAAAAGGTTAAGGCATTTAGAACAGATAATGGGACAGAATTTGTGAATAGACAGATACAAAATTATTTTGCTGAAAAAGGGATCGCTCATGAATTAACGAATATATTCACCCCGGAACAAAACGGTGTTAGTGAAAGATATAACCAAACTGTCGCAAGTGGTGCTAGAGCAGTTCTGCAGGAATCTGGTCTTCCTAAGTGTTTTTGGCCTGAAGCCATGCTATATTTTACATATACTTGGAATAGAGTGTGCCACAATAAGCTGAACAAGACGCCTTGCGAATTATTCTCAGGATCCAGACCCTCTGTCAAACACTTAAAGCCTTTTGGTACTGTAGCATATATAGGTGTACCCCGACAACATAGAAAAAAGCTAGATACCAGAGCCCGAAAAGGTTTCCTCGTTGGTTACGCATTTCGTACAAAAGGATACCGGATTTGGATGCCAGAAACAAACAAAATAATTGAAACTATTAATGTTTCTTTTAATGAGAAAATTGTGTACAAAGACACTTTAAGTGGAGCAGTGCTGGGCCCTAGTAACAGGATTTCGACTGTCTCTAATGAGTATGAAGTAGGACGTGACAATGATATCGGATACCACACTGTACCTCGTGATTCTGAAAGTGACGACAGTGATCCTGAAGTCTCCATAGACGATATTCCTAGCCCTATATCAGAACCTAGATTAGTAAACTGGGAAAGAAAGGCTATTCAGAGGAAAGATAGATCGCGTACAGATGTCTATTATTATGAAGAAGGCAAGAAGGAAAGGTTAAGATCCCTGAATGATGTTGCAAAATACTGCAGTAAAAATAATATTGTTTTCAATCCTAATTTATTTGATTTTAAAGGAACAAATCGGACACAAGGTCTTGTTTTGAGCAGTCGTGATGCAGTTTTAACAGATAATGAAGATAATGGGACCACCAATAATCTTAGCATATCTAGCTGACTAGATCGCATTCCTATACCAAAGACTTATAAGCAGGCAATTGAATCGGAATATAAGGACGAGTGGTTAAATGCCATGAAAGAAGAACTCTGTATCATGAAGAACCGGGGAGTGTGGCATTTGGAAGACTTACCAGAAAATACCACACCTATTGGATGTAGGTGGGTATTTACCGTAAAAAGAGATGATACAGGTAAAATTGTAAGATTTAAATCTCGACTAGTAGCACAGGGTTATAAACAGGAGAAGGGTATCTCATATGATGAAACTTTTTCCCCTGTGGTCAACTTTAGTTTAATCAGATTTTTCTTTTCGTTGCTCGTATCATGTAAAGGTTGGTACCACCTTCAATGTGATATAACAGGAGCTTACCTTTATGCCCCTTTGGAAGAGCGAATTTATATGACACAGCCTCCAGGTTTTGAAGAAACTAGTCAAAAGAGAAAATTCTGTCGTTTAGATCGAGCTATATATGGATTACGACAAAGTGGTCGACAATGGTTCTATGAGATCCATAATGTTTTGTTAAAAATGGGTTTTTGTAAATTTCAGTGGGGTAACTGTGCTTATTTATTAGGAGATTACTTAGTTTTGATATTGTATGTTGATGACTTTGTTATATTTGGCAGAGACCAAAAGACAATCGATAAAACTATTAATAATTTGAAAAACCATTTTGACATAAAAGTACTAGGTAAGACTCGTACCCTTTTAGGCGTAGAGTTTGATGAAGAAAATGGTAGTGTCTTGATTCATCAACGCTCATACATTAAAGACGTATGTGAGCGTTTCCAACGATTTAAAATACCAATTTCATCACTACCCATATCTAAAGGTTCAATTTATTCTAAAACTTCCTGTCCCTCTACAGCGGAGGAAGAAAGAGAAATGCTAAAATACCCCTATAGAAGTGTATTAGGTTGTCTATCCTTTTTGGCTAATAGAACTCGCCCTGACATCGCTTATGCTGTTAATATATTCAGCCAATTTCAGTCCAACCCAGGGATGAATCATTGGGATGGTTTATTAAGACTTTTAGGTTATGTTATCAACACGGAAGATTTTTGCTTAAAACTTTCTTGTAAACAATTCCAAATTAGAGTTTATTCAGATGCAGATTTCGCTGCAAACCGAGATGACAGAACGTCTCTAGGAGGTCAACTCGTTTTACTAGGAAATTCTCCCATAAGTTGGCGTACATTTAAAGAGAAAAGTGTCACCTTATCAACTATGGAAGCAGAGTTTGTTGCTATGACCGAGGCAGCTAAAGAAATAGTTTGGTTCAGTGGAATACTAAATGAGTGTCATGATAAAGGTATTGTAACAAGTGAACCAGAAATCCCAATTTTGTTTGTGGATAATCAAGCTGCTATAGATTTTATAAAATCTCCAATTGAAAACTATCGGTCAAAACATATAGATGTGAAGTTATTTTTCGTTCGAGATATGTACAATACACAAAAATTTAAACTCAGTTTTGTACGAAGTAAATTAAACTTAGCTGACGCTTTCACCAAGCCACTAACAAAATTTGAACTGCAGAAGTTCATTTCAAATATCTTTAAGAAATGATTGAAAGATATTTATTCATGTATTTTTTATAATTTTAATTTATTAGGAATATTTTGGTTGATTTGAATTGAAATAAAATATTGTGTGTGTGCATTATTTAGAGTACATTGTATGTTGTGTATCGGGGCCCCGAGTGTGAATGTTTATGTATTGTGTGAATGCATATTATGTACTATAATGTATTATTTTAATCACATACGCAACACACAGCCATAGTTGTGAATAAAGTATTGTTTTATATAACATGCTGTTTATGAACTTTTTTCAAGGGAAATGTGAATATTGTATAAAGTTGTAAACTTAATGAATCAACAGATGTTTATGTGATATGTTTATTTGAACTAAGTGTAAAGTGTTGCACATGTTTATAATGTTTAAATTATAAAATTTGGATATGTTATATTCAATGGAATTATTTTGTAATCAGATACCGGAGTTAGTAATTTCTTGTAAATCTAGAGTTGATGGTGATAAGAGGGGGGCATTGTTACCCTAGTACAAACTTAAATTCATATATTCAGTGCTTTTAAGTTTTAGTCTAGTACAGTTCTATATTTAATTTTCTTATCACCATATTTATCATGCATTTAAAATACTTGTGCATTATTTTCAACTTTATTTTCTGCTATGCCTGACCGGCATACTCCTGTACCATTTATTACAAACACTTAAAATTTTACTTTGCCGAACTGGCATATCGAATTTCATGATTAAATTAACTTACTGTATACGCATGCCAGTTCGTCAAAGGGGCGTATCCCAGGTGTTTTAAAAACACTGATTTCAGAAAATCAAACTCTGGTGTCTGATGGTTTTGGTTGGAAACTTTTATGTTCATCGGTATTATAATTTTACTTATTTCTGTTAGTAATGAATTATTTAGTTGGAATATCTTTATCTATTCTGAAATTTTAAACTTAATTTATGTTATGTAATTATTATATATATTTAGTATCAATAAATAAAGCTTATTACTTTTAAGCTATTTATTGGCATGTTATTAGTTTCTTATTTATTAATAGAACGAAATACTTTAGGTATTTAAACTAATAGCTGGCATTCCTTTAACTGCATTAAAATATAATATTTGCAGCTCTGCTTAGCGTGGTAATTATTTTGGCAATTAGCCTAGTGGTGGGTATTGGTAAAAAGACATCTGCCCACAGATATTTAAAAAGTTGTATAGACTGACACTTA
>JAJQOW010002118.1:0-24273 GCA_037975125.1 Latrodectus hesperus | reverse complement strand
AGCCGAAAAATGGTTGAAAATATAATGTGTCTGTAAAATTGCTTTGTCTGCTATAGTATTCTCGTCTGAAATTTAGATATTTATTGAATAAATTAGAATGGTATCATATTAAAGTTTATATGTAACCACCACCATTTGTCTCATTTCTATAAAATAAAGTATTTCTGAAAAGTTCTTTTTATTTAAGTCGCCAAATTAAATTTCTACTTTAGACTTAACTAGTTAAAACATTCACTATGTTAAAATGCGTTATAGTATTTGTGTTTGAATTCATATTCTAGAATATCTAATATTCATATTAACAAAATATGTTTACTGAAAACACAAGAAAATATGTTCAAAAGCCTTTTGTTCTATTGAAATTAATGGCCAGGCAACTAATCATCTTTTTATTTCAGAAAACTTAAATTCATTTTTTACATTGTAAATAAAAAACATTTTCTTAAAATTTTAATAATTTTTTTATTAAAAACCCAATGAAAAAAAGTTTGCTTTTTATTTTATTATTAATATGAATCATGACTTAAAAGCAAAATAATATTATTATTTCGAAAGTTTTGTAAATGAAAAAAGAATCATAGCTACATATTTTAATAAGATAAGTACTTTTAACCAACTAAAAAATAAAATATTAAACTATATATATTTAATACGGTATATACATAGATACACGTTTAGACATGTTTCCGTAGTGTAGTGGTTATCACGTGCGCTTCACACGCGCAAGGTCGCCGGTTCGATCCCGGCCGGGAACAAGTATATTTTTCTCACACGAAGTGAGAATAATTACAAAAATCAGACGCTTTACCTGTTAGCTTATTATTTTAATTAAATAATCATTTTTTTAAATAATATGCATAGCAAATTCCATGTGAAATATTTTTTGTTAATTTTTCATTGTAAAAAATTAATTTTTCTTTTAATCTTTTCAATATTTCTCTACAATTTCCAAAATAATAATCCTAATTGCGTCAAAAATATAATATCCATTATTAAACGATTGTACAAAAATTTTTTCAACAAAATGGCTCCAATTTAATTCGATTTTCATTAAAAATGAATATTCCTGAATATAATCTAAAACTACTTTTTATCTAGAGATAAGGCGTTTAAGGTAACATAAATTAGAAATGAAATATTATAAAAAATGTAATCTTTTTGGTGAAAATCATGCACTTTCAAAATCATGAAGAATATTACTTTTTAAGGGAAGAAGTTTTAACTAATTGTTCAAGATTTTAATTAAGGTAACGATTTTAGTGTTTTATTTTAGCGATAAAGTAATTCTGAGTGAAAAATTTTTATCTTCAAATCAATAAAGATGAATATGTATTACTTTTTTATAATTAAAATTTTTCCTGGATAATTTAAATTTAACAAAATATGAAATAATTTTGTCAATAACATTACTTTCAAATTAATTATAATCTTATTTATTTGAAAATTATATAAATTATTCCTGAAGAAAAGTATAATTATAACCGATCAAAATTAAACATTTTTTTAAATGAAAATAGTAACTACCAATTTATAAATATGCAAGAAAAATAAACTTTTAATAGTTTCAAAATAAATTTTGAAATAAACATGATGTAAGAAAGATTGAATATTTTGTATGCATAAAAATTATTTTACATTGGTTTAAAAGTTGAAAACATTGTCTTTTTAAACAAAACAAAAAAATTATACATTTAAATTGAAAATAAATTAAATTCAGTGCTGCCATCTACTTTTCTTTTTAGACACTACAGTACCGCAAAGAAAAATTTAAATGTTGTTAATTTAAAAAGTTGAAAATATTTATTTTTATTTTATTTTTTTAAATAGAAATGTATATTTTAACTATCGTAGTTATTTTTATGATTTTAGTGATCAATTATAAATTATTTAAATTAATTTAGTTATTACCTTATTGCGCGTTTATAAGCATATAAAAGGGAAATAGTTAAGTGTATATTTAAGATGTCAGAGATTAATTTGAAGAGAATAAGCAATTTTATTTTAAATTTCAAATAAAAGTGAAAAAAAGAAAGAAGAAATAAAATCATTTAAAAAATCAAAATAAGAAATAAGTTACTTTTAGATCTTAACTAAATATATATTTTAGTATATTTAAATCAGCTTATTCGTTTTGCCTTAATAAACACGACAACATATAGAGAGAGTATTTATGAGTCGACGCTAAAAATATCGACTTACGCTTGATATGTTTGTCACTCTGTGGTGTCACATTTTGCGTAAAAGGGTTGATTTGAACAGATAAATTTGAAACTATAAAAAAAAAGAAAAAAAGAAAACGGGCTTGAGGTGGGAATTGAACCTACGATATAAACTCGCCATTCAAGTGCATCTCGGCTAGTCGTCTAAAAAATTTCTGAGATCGAATTTCTTGCCGTAATCTAATAAGTGTGAATAAAATATATTTCATTATGTTCTTTCAATGCACACAGCTAGCCTATTCCGGTTTAACCGAAGAACCGCCATGTTCACAAGAGGTGGCTGGGGCATGTTAAATAGATCGTGGTTGCAATATCCTCCAAGTGAAATGATATCTCTAGAGGTAGTTTGTCAAATATTAGAGAGTCTTCTGCTTTATCTCTGCTTCTAAATTATGGAGGCTCCCCACCTCGGCTGCCTTCACTAACTGATAGCGCCCAACTCAAGGTTACTGGGAAATATGCTAGTACAATGACAACAACATTACAGTCTACTCGAGGACAAAGTAATTTCAGGAATTATAATTACCTAGTGCTAATATACCCTTTTTTTAGAGTAGAAATTTTCTAATTGGATAAAAGCCACAGTTGCACGCTAAGAGAATGATCCTTTTTTATTTGGTATTGCATATTCCTTAACCTAATAGTTGGAGGTTGTCTTATGTCATTTGGACGATCACAGTAGGAGGATAAACATTGTGTTTCTGGATTTGGCATTTATATCTGACAAAGTAGTGCATGCAAGTTTTCCGGGTTTTCTCCCTTATGACACATAAATACGACGAATGAAGAAGAAACCCTTCTATAACTGAAGACGCAGTAGATGCTAAATGCTTAATAAAAATTTCTGTTTTTTAACCGTCTTTGTGGTGTCACTTGACTCTATTTTGTATTTTAATATAATCATTATTTCATTTTACAGTATTCTATTACTATTTAAACCAAATACTTATATAAATCAATGAGCGATTGCATATATATATATGAATTTCGATTATGTATTTGGCAATATTTATCAGTAGAAATCAGTCACCTCCAGTAGTCTTGGAAGGGGGAAAAAAGTGTCCCGAAACGCAGTCACAATGGTCACACTGTCATATTGTGACAAGCCCAAAGGTCTCCCTCTCTTGCATCGATCCTGCCAGTGATTCACTTAAGTGCGTAGCACAATAACCCTTCCGCTACACGCCCTGGAGTCGCGCGCACAGGAAGATGCTGTCCCCTACCCGATCAATACAGGCCGAAGAAATCCCTCCCCAGACCCTGCTCTCACTTATATAATCATGCAAGATATATGACTTCAATAAAACTCTATTTCACATTACTCTCAGCAAGACAGCCACTTCCAAATAATCAATAAAAATCCAGAAATGTGCACAGTTTGCGTGTGTGTGTATATACATGCATACATACATACATATATATACATACATTTATATCTGTTATTACATATATTACAACATGCTTCTGTGCATCAAATGAATTTCTAAGTATAAAAATGTGCTATTATATTCACCAATAATATTTGCATCCTGTTTGAAGGATGGAATTCATGTTCCGTTAGAATAGTGCAATACGTTCAAAGCAGTGTATTTCTGTAGCAACAAAAGAGATACATACGACTTAAATTTTAACCGATGGTCAAAATTATAAGGCTTCTGACGCCTCATAATTTTGGGAGAGTAAAGACGAGGTCACACCTGAACTGATATTCACCTTTCCAGATTCATTTTGCCATCTAGTCTATTATTTGTCTATAGAACTATCCTTCAGTCTAATCCTGCCTAATGGCTTGTCTCAACATGAGATGATGATTGATTACAAACGCCCATTGTTTTTAAGATTACGTTCAGGGCAAATAAATATCATCAAATATATAAAGTATCCATCATATAAAACTGATTCCGGGGTTCAGAATGGCCGGATTCATTCTTCGGATCATAGGGTTCCACTTTCGATTTCAGCTGTTGTTGAACAATAGAAGATGGGAGTCTTCAGTATACATATCTGTCAGTGTGGGTGCTTGAGAGTTATCTGGATTTTCTCTCTTACGACACATGAACACGGCCCACTCTCTATAGAAAATCTACCTGGAAGAAACGCGAGGGATGATAAACAGTGTTCGATCGTTAGACTGCCCTCTAAGCGATGACAAAACTGTGATTCTCAACCTGTGATGCACCCTTTCAAACACGAAAGCGATGATTTTCCTTACCAGACTATAGAGCGCTCATGATAATTTTTTTAAAAAGAATCATACCTTCTCTGCCATTTATCATGTTTTGTTTCCTTTTACACTTGTTCTTTCTTGATAGCATTCAATTTTTTTATGTCTAAATAGGTGCAATTTGTTTATAACAGATTCTTCAGTTTGAATTTCTATTTGTTATCTTTCTCATTGTAGAAACATTTTGATCCTGGATGTGGTACGGTAAAGATGTGACGTTGAATTAAGCGAATAATTCGAAACATCAGATTGTTCCATTTTTGGAAAAAGAATTTTGCCTGATATGAAAAATGCTCAAAATTCTGAAGGATTGTCATGCTTGCTGTCCATGGCACCTTCCTCTTGCATGTCTTCATCTTCCTTGAAGGTTTCTAAGTTGCTAACTGAGGGGTTCATTATATTTTCACTAAAGGTAATTTATTTTTGTAACAATATTATTTGGTGGTGAGGGAGACGCTGGTTTCGTATCCAAAGGGGAGAGTAAGTTTGGTACCTAAATCAGCCGAAGATCATCAAACTGAGAGGCCCTGTGCCCATTAGAAATTCCTTACGGTGGGACTTAGGATGGAAATTTCGCAATTGATTTCGTCAATTGAATATGCTTCAAAATAACGAGATAACAGGCATAATGTAGGGGCTTCATTTGGAAGTGATAAACAGTTGAAAACATGCTGCAATAACAATATCTAATATCTAACTTGAAACTTTATTATGTTGAATCATCTGCTTGTATGAGTTTCTGCCCGTTCCTTACAAGCAAAAATTTTATATAATGGCTTGTATAGTCTATTTAATAAAATCTTTACTTTCCTTCTTCTTCAATAAATCTGTTAAGTAATGATCCCCTCCTAAATCTATTTAGTCAATAATAATAACACGGTATTATTATTTAACGCAGACAATTTTTGAATTTTTAATAAAAAATGTAAATTTTTTTCGAATTTTATTTTTTTATTACATTTTAGCAGGAGACTCAAGATTCGCATACTACTGATGTTAGATGTGCTGAAATCCAATAAATTTTGCTCGAAGATATCATTAAACATTGAATTAATGGGCCTCCAAGTAAATCTTTCAAATGTAATTTTTTATATTATTTACGAATAATTGTTATACTCAGTAAATTTTTTCACGGATTTGATTGTTAAACAATATCGATTTCTTGTGTACGTGTCTGACGAAGTTCATGCTTGGATATTTTCTGGATTTCTCCATTGCAACATGCGAATATGGGACAGTATCGGTGAAACATTTTCTAGAAAGCAATATGCGTTATTTGCTTAGTAGTGACCTTCATCATAATACATAACACGCTACATGGTGTCCAATAATTATTTGGCAATCACATATTTTTCCAAGTAACTTCTTTCAAGTCTGTACTACTAGTGTTCCGAGTATTGCATACACAGTACTCATATTTCTCAACATCTGAATGTGGAATAAATGAAACGATGAAATCTTTCAGAGAAACATGGTTAATCATTCAAATACTTGCATGAAGTATCAAGGATTTTTACCCTTTTTATATTATTCGGAGAATGCTAAATGTGTGTGTGTGCAGTATGACGTAATTATTCCATCAAATGGGCAATGAAAAGAGTCTGATACCAAAGCTTCCTCTTGGCTGTAGGGACAGGAAATTCATTAACATCCCTTCAAAAGACCCGGATATTCATTGTAAGGGTTAAAAATATCTATTATGATCATCGTTAGAAACCGGTGCTCGAATTCCGGTTAAAGATAGTGATATTATGAAAGAGTAGTTTAATTGGTCATAGCTTTTTTTGATAACAAACTGTGTCTAATATATATATATAGAGAGAGAGAGTAGTTTCTGTATTTCGTTACAGACTTCCAACTTGTGAGACTATTTTTGATCATCAATAAGAATTTTTTTAAACCTTTTATCATTTTTATGTTAATTAAAAATCAATTTTTTAGTAAAGAATTCCATAAAAGTATATACAAATAAAACGACAAGGCAAATATCTTAACTAAAGTTTTATTTATAAAGCCCATAATAACGTCTCCTTAATTTTAGAACTTACAGATATGAACATAAAAATTGTATTCAGGTATAGGAAAATGATTTTGTGGTACAAGATGACATGACTTGTATTACTTCAGTCTTCAAATTTCGAAAATTTGTTGCTCAGCGTCCAAATCTAAGTATTATATAAGGAAAAAAGTCAACTATACAAAATTATAGGGGAGTTACGATTTATAGTATCAAGTGATATTTTGAATACAGACATACAATGTCCCTGCACAAGTTCGATCACAAGTATCAACACTGACACTTTCCGTCATCAGAAACAAACCGATGGTAACATTGGAATTGTTCTGTGTAAAACAGCTCCGATGGTCTATATGCTTAGTAGGAATTAGTTTCTCCTTTCTACACATTTTGTGTGAAGTAACTATATTAGAACTTGTTTCTTCTTCTTCTTAGAGTTGGGTTTGTATGTCATTGGGCACCTCTGCTTTTATCAGCATTTTGTACTATTGACTCCAAACCAAATGTTTCCTAGTTCCAGTTGCTCGGGTCACCCACTTTATTAATAAAGTCCGAAAACCCTTTAATGGAATCTAGGTGTAACTCTCTAGTATGGATGATGCCTAAAGAAGTTAATCTAGGAAGGGCAAGAGCCTCGCATTCGTAAATGATAAGCTTGGCCGTTTCGAACTTGCTTAGAAATTGATTTGTACTGGAGTTCCAACACGAAGTTACAATACGAAGTGCTCAGAAATGAGAATAATTCTCACACAGCATATTTACCATCTGACCTCTATAAGATTTTTTTCAATAAAAATATGGATCAAGAGTAAAAGTTGTTGAATGTATCTCATTTTTCTGATACTTGCATATTTAAATTTTGGCTTTGCTTAACGTAAAATGATGCTAGAACTGGTGTAGATGTCAATGCATGCTGTATGCGTTGATTCCTTCGCATATCTGTAGCAAAGTGTTAGTACTAAATCGCTGCTTCGTTACAGTTTCGTAACCTTGTTTCTTTTTTCCGTATCTCAATTAATTTTTGAGATATAGGGGTAATATACTTTTAAATTTTACCGCCAGAATTGCGCAAAGTTTCTGGTAACACTCAGCCACTTTCTTTTACCTTTGTTGTTGTTGCACCAGCATACTTCTCTGTACCTAGTTCAGAATAGAGTTTTGACAGTTAAATGGTAGAACCTGGATGAGAGTCCTCACAAGGACAAGAAAACCTCAATACTTGTGCCTTCAGAGGTATCATTTCACTTGGAGGACATTGCGACCACAATCTATTTAATGTGCCCAAAATCACTATTATGAAAAACATGGATTTATTTTGCTTTTGTGTGAGGGCCATGTTGTTTTTATTAAATGTTCAGTTACTATTTAGGTCATTATTGAATAACAGGAGATGAAAACTTTGCTCCACCTTTTTTGGATGCCATCATGTTTGAATATTTCTTTGCAATTTTCCAGGTTTCTTCCCTTGTGACATGCGAGCAATGGTATCAATGAAATGTTCTCGTAGAAGGTAGAAACGTAGTGTCTTGACAAAAATATGACAAGACTTATTTCTTAAAATAATATAATCAGTGTAATATGATGATTGATTTTCCCTAATAGATCAAGGCTGGAATCAAAGTTAAAAACAGAAGTGTTGATTGGTTGTTGATGAGACAATACTTTAATAAACACCCTTAAAAATTGTAGATATTTATAGTTATATGCACACTTGTGTGTGTTTTCGAAAAGTAAAGAAAAAACAAAATTATTCAAGAAAGTCAAAAACAGACATTAGTGAATCTAAGCTGCAATGTTTAATGTCAATAAAGTGCAATATAATGGGGAAATAGAAATTATCAAACAATTATATTTCAAATACGCGCAGGAAATATGGACGTATTTTCATGCAATTATGATTTGTTTGGTTTGTTTGTCGCTCAACGGTCATTTTTTGTACACGAGGGCTAATTAGACCGGGACCTACGGTATAAAGTGAATTCCGAACCACTACAAACATCCATGCCCAAGGTGGGATTCAAACCCACGAACTGTTGAACCGAAGGCAAGAGTGCTAACCATTCGGCTGCCAGCTCGGCCATGCAGTTATGAAGATAACATTTGCTGTTATACTATTAATCATACAGTACATTAATTCGGAAGAAAGTGAAAACAGCGATAGCAGGAGGAGGAAAATTGAGAGCTGTTACTTCGCTTTCTAAAGCATCCCCAACAGACTCACTGCGAATCATTTAAGTTAGAGTTGACCTTTTCACACTGATTTATTTGTTAAGTACAAATATTTGTTCTGTTGCCGCTTTAATGTTGTCATCTCGTAGCAGAAATTCATAACTGACTTCATCAACATGATGGTGTAAGTAGTAAGAGCCCCACTACCAGAGGCGGAAGTGCCACGCCCCCTTGGGGGTCACGTGACTTCCGGTTTTCTCGTGTAAGAGTACGAGGGTATTTTGAGGGGGCGTGTCACTTGACTTATACGAGGCAGAAGGAAGAAACAACTCAACAATGGGGGTTTTTGGAGGGGGTAGCAGATTTGTGACGTCATGCCTCGTGTAAGAGTATGGGGGTATTTTATGTGGTGTCATCAAGATGTTAGTTTCGAAATTGAAAGTTTTATAGCGCCATCTAGTGTTTAAATGAGAAAATAAAATTATTTTGGGAAAACAATTTTTCAGAATTTGATTTCAAGATCTGCAGTGCTGTCACAAGGCAAAAATTAGTGGTGCCATCTATTGATGAAATATTTACAGGAATAAATTTACACTTTATTAAAGAAATGTTTTTAAATTAAAATTTGTTAATTTTATTCATTGGTTTTTTTAAAATCAAGATCAATATGTCTAGTAGTGCCAGTTATTAAATAATTTTTAAAAATGTATTTATAATTCTATGTTTGTTGAGGAATTCTAACGTTTTTTAAATATTTTTATTCATGAAAAAAAGAACCTTTTTGTTTAATTGTGCTCACCGAGATTCGAACTGACATCAACAAAATGAACTCGTGGCCCAATAATTTTGTCAGATACTTTAACCATTGGACCACGAGCTCATACTAAATCTTATTTTCATAACTAAATCATCTTTTTTCTTTTACTTTTGAAATACAATATTGGTGACATTATAGGAAAAGTTATCTAACCGTACTTAACCTTGTTTGTTCTTGTTTAACCATGTTCATTCTTGTTTAACCATGTTCAATCTTGTATAACCATGTTCAATCTTGTATAATCTTGCTGATTGCTAGAACAAGTTTAGAAAACCTGTTTACAGATATATTTTAACACTAAACTGCGGATGAATACATGATATCAGCCAATCATATGTAAGATTCCTTGAAATCGTATTTATAGCAGAGTAGTTCTCTCAATCACTCCCTTGCCAGTGTCGATTAAAGATTGCAACTGCGTTTCATATTTTATCTATATCTTAAACATGGAAGATGGACTTTGTATTGTGATACATGAAAATTTGTTTTCTTCACCTAATGATATTTTTGAAAGACTAAATAATGAGATAGAGTATTTGCCAATAGAACAATGTAATGTTCGTAATAAAGATAAGTCATGTAAAATTTCTCGAAGGACTGTGGCGTTTGGCGATCCTGGAACATCGTATACTTTTTCAGGACTAACAATTAATAGTCAACCTTGGACAACTCTTTTACTTGAAATCAAAAGTGCAGTGGAGAGCTTAATTGAAACTGATTTTAATTTTCTATTAATTGATCGCCTGGAGAATGGAAACGACTGTATTGGGCAACACAAAGACATGGGAAAGGATTTAGATGTAAATCATCCCATTTGCTGTTTGAGTTTTGGAGAGACAAGGAATATGTTATTCAAAAGAACCGATTTCAAAAGCCAAAGAATAGAATTAAAATCCAATTCATTGTTGGTTGTGAATCCTCCGACTAATAATCTTTGGAGTTATGGAATCCCAAAACAGCAGAAACGTTCTGGCGTTTGCGTTAACCTAACTTTCAGTAAAAGAAGAATCACCAGACCTGAAAAGAGAAAATTGATGGATGATACACTAATGGAGGAGAATAACAAGAAAGTAAAGGAAAATGAACGAAATGTAAGTATTTCTTACAATTGTCTTTGTTCCTAAATTTCTTATAAAAAAACTTCTTTATTTTTATAACATTTCTTTTTCTCACCTTAATTTTTTTCCTTTTAACAGGGACTGGTATTTCCCGAAGATAGAATTCCAGAAGATATGTTTAGTCTTGGTGATTCTGTGTTCGTGTATGTGAGTATATTCAGAGGAAATGTTTCCGTACACATCCGAAAATTTCAAAAATATGGGAATATTTTTTATCCAACAAAAGTTGGAATTACACTTCACCCTGAATGGATTCCTTGTATCATGGACCGAGAAAATGTACCTCAAACTCCTCAAGAAATTGATGCAGTGAATCTTTTGCAGAAAGAACAAATGAAAATAGATACTGTGGATTTTGAAAACTTCACTTTATCAAGAATCAGAGCTTCACAGAATGATGTAAAAACTATAAATTTAACGTCCGTACAGTGGTCTGAAATGATGAGACAGTATGATGATATTTCTACAGTTGTTGTGGATCATATTTACGCTTTTATGGACTTTTACACTGCTTACAGTAATATTGAGGGAGTTAATATTGATCAGACTTTGCCATCTAGTTTGGATATAAGCATTGGTACTCAGTGTCTATTAGAACAGTTGAAAAACTCCATCGCAGACTGTATAAAAGAAAAAGGAGGCTTGAAGGATCCTTTAATATATGCTGAAGAACTGTGGGCAAATAAAATTAAATCTTTCAACTTGGCTGCATTAACTATAGACGTTGTTGAAATTGCTGATTCATTTTACCGCAAACTATGGGAAGATAAGGACTTTTTGTTGCTATCAAAACCTGCTTTGTATATTACTAAAGATTTTCTTTGTAACATTAAATTACAAGATGTATTAAAAGATGTAAGAAATATCCTATGTCCACCTTATACGAGTGAATATTTTGAATATCTGTAATTTATGTTTCATGTATACTTATAAACGTTATTTAATGATTTGCTTGGTAAAATAATAAAATTATACTTGCTTTTAGTTTGTTTTGAAAAGTTATTTTCTATTTTTACTGTTACTATATCTGTTTCTCTCTTTTTTAAAATTACTTTATATGTATTTATTCCTCGCGATGATGCATACTTTAAAATCAAATTATCTTTTTATTTAGTAATTTTTATGATTGCAAAAACAGATTCTAGTATAATTTTTTTCAAATGATATAAAAACAGATTGTTTTTCCTAAAGTTTTATCATTTATATCAAATCCAGTATTGGGTAAACCATATACGCTGCTATAATGGAAGAAACTTTAATTCCAACATATAAGAACCCAGAACATCCCGCTAGTTTTGGGGGTATAAATGCCTTGCATCGTGCTTTAAAAGGTCGTGTTAAAACTAAGGATATAAAGAAATGGCTGCAAACAAAAAATTCCTATACTCTACATAAACCTTTACGACATAAATTCAGAAGAAATCGAGTCATTGTGGGAGGTATAAATGAGCAATTTCAGGCTGATTTAGTAGACATGCAATCCTTAGCCACACATAACGACGGTTTTAAATACTTACTTACTTGTATTGATATTTTATCAAAATATTCTTGGGTGATTCCTTTAAAAGATAAAAAATCTGAAACTGTAAAAAATGCGTTCAAAAAAATATTCGCCGAACGCTCTCCAGTGTCCTTACAAACTGATTCTGGGAAAGAATTCACTAATAATGTTGTTCAAAACTTTTTAAAAGAGAGAAAAATTAATTTTTTCACAACACATAATGCAACAAAAGCTTCTGTAGTTGAACGTTTTAATCGAACTCTTAAAACTAAAATGTGGAAATATTTTACCGAAATGAATACAAAGCGATATATCAATGTCATTAATCAATTGGTGCATAGTTATAATCATACGTGGCATCGTAGTATTAAAACAGAACCCGTATCGGTTAACATCAAAAATCAACATATCATTTGGAATATATTGTATGGTCAAGAGCAATCAGTAGAAAAACGTGTGACCTCTAATTTAAAGATTGGAGATACCGTTCGCATTAGTCGCGAAAAAATGGTGTTTGAGAAAGGGTATGAACAAAATTGGACAACTGAAATATTTACTATTTATAAAATTTTATCACGCATACCAGTTGTTTATAAATTAAAAGACTTATCAGGGGAGATTATTAAAGGAAGCTTTTATCAACAAGAACTGCAAAAAATTGCAGATAATGGATTATATCCTGTGGAGAAAATTTTGAAAAAAAGAAAACGCCGCGGGAAAATAGAATATTTTGTGAAATTCGAAGGTTATCCTGAAAAATTCAATTCATGGGTTGAAGATGTCGAAATGATATAAATAGATCATTTCACGCTGTTATCTGCCATTTCATTTAACAATGTCCTTCTACATAACACTTATCAGTGATAATTCTTCGAATATTTTCCCAAATAATAAAATATCACAATTTACAACTCAACTTCCCAGATCGATTAATTTAAATGGGGAATGGGAAATGGCTTTAGTTGATTTGATTTATCCCCATACTTGGTATAACGTTCACCAAGATAATAATTTATTTGGCTTTGACTTGGGAGATGGAAAAATGGAAGCAAGAAGAGTTCCTCCAGGCTATTACGAAACAATACCAGACCTTATCCAAGCCATGTCGATAACATCACATAAAAATAAGATACAATTCCTATATAATCCAGTTACGAAAAAGGTTAAAATTAAAACGAATGAAAAATCAAAAGTTGTTCTTCACGAAGGTATAGCTGAGATTCTAGGATTTGAATCTGGTGTATATACAGGTTTAAATCAAAGTCCTTTTGTAGCCGATCCAAGTTCTTCTTTTCCAGTTATGTACGTCTATTGCGATCTTGTTGAACCTCAAATCATAGGTGATGTGCAAGCTCCTTTGTTAAAAATTGTAACAGTAAATGGGAAAGATGGAGAAATAATTAATGCACACTACCCAAGACCATTCTACTTACCAGTTATTCGTCAACACTTTCAAACAGTGCATATTGATATTAGGCTTCATTCTGGAAACCTTGTCCCATTTGAGAGAGGCACTGTTTTTGTCGTATTGCATTTCCGTCTCAGACAAATCATATAAAAGAGCTAGTTTTTCATTATACATTTCATTTACAAATTGTTTCCAATAACAGAGGATAAAAAAAATGTTAGTGCCATATGCTTGTTGTACAAAAAAGTTTGAAGAATATTATGCAGGACAGACTGGAAGAGGTTTGCCTTACTACAGAGGTGTAGCTTTACAAAGAGGATATGGAATAGGAGGATTCTTTGCAAAGCTTTTTCGCAGAGCTTTGCCCTTTTTAATTAGTGGTGCAAAAACAATAGGGAAGGAATCCTTAAGAACTGGAACAATGGTTGCTAACGATGTATTGATGGGTGAAAGTTTCAAATCGTCTCTCAAAGCCAGGGCAAAGGAAACTGGAAAAAATTTAGCTAGAAAGGCTATTAAAAAAGCAGATGATATGATTGGTCGTGGAAAGCTTAAAAGGAAGCGTAAGCCTTCCAAACGTGTCATTTCATCAAAAGTTCGGAAGGTCCAAGGACGTGACATTTTTGATCGGCTTTAATATTTAATTACATGATGGCTTTTCTCTGGAAAGATTCCCCAGAATGCGTAAAATCTGAATTGGACTTGTTTTCACTGCCTCCTACTCAAACAGTCATTGAAAGGGGACATTGGGTTGAATTTCATCCTTTAGCTAATGTTTCAAATGCAGGTCCTGTAGAATTTAATATCTCAGGCAGCGGAGATGATTATCTCGATTTGTCACAAACTCAAGTATACGTCAAAGTTAAAATTTTAAAAAGTGATAGTAAACCTATTACCACTGAAAGTAAAGTGGGGCCTGTAAATCTCTTTTTACATTCCATGTTTTCTCAAGTTGACATCAGCTTAAATGAAAGACTTATTTCTTCAAGCGATAATACCTACCCATATAGAGCTATGATAGAAAAGCTACTGAATCATGGTTTCGAAACAAAGACGTCACAGTTATCATCAGAATTATATTTTAAAGATACAGCAGGTCGTATGAATGTTTTTGATACCGAAGATCCTGACCCTAATGAGGGATTTAATAAACGAGCTGAAATGTTTAAACTTAATTCATCAGTTGATATGATTGGACGATTACACCTTGATATGTTTCATCAAGAAAGACTTCTTCTCAACATGGTCGATATAAAAATCAAACTTATACGCAGTAAACCAGAATTTTGTTTATTAGGAGACAATGACTTTAAAGTCTCACTAGAACAAGCTTCTTTGTTTGTCCGAAAAGTAAAAGTCAGTCCAGGTGTTTTATTGGGACACGGAAAAAGTCTTGAGAAATCAACTGCCAAATATCCTATCAATAGAGTACTTTGCAAAGCATTCTCAATTCCTTGTGGAAATATGAGCTTTGTCCAAGATAATATTTTTACGGGTCAGATGCCAACTCGCATCGTTATTGCATGTGTTGATAATGACGCATTCAACGGCAGTTTTAAAAAGTCACCCTTTGAGTTTAAGCATTACAATATTAATTTTATAGGAGTCTATGTGGATGGTCAACCAGTACCCCATAACCCACTTCAACCTAACTTTGACACCAATAATTTTATTCGTTCCTATAAGAATTTATTTTTAAACGCAGAAAATCGAGGACTGTTTCTTTCAAGATCAGAATTTGCGAAAGGTTATTCTTTATTCCATTTTGATTTGTCTCCTGACTTGTGTGATGGTTCACATTTAAATCTTATTCGTCACAGCAATTTAAGATTGGAAATAAAATTTAGTAATCCTTTGCCACAAACTGTCTCATTATTAGTTTATGCTGAATTTCAAAATTTAATCGAAATTAATAAAGCTAGACAAGTTCTGTATGATTTCAGTAATTAAATGAATACATCACAAATTTATAGCATTTTATCTCGCGATCCTGTATCGATGAGATATTTCGTAGGTGTTTTTCCATCCGACCAAATTCCTGACATTCAGAATTTTCCAAGTACAATAGTTGTGAATACAGATACACATGATAAAGAAGGAACTCACTGGTTAGCAGTTTACATACCAAATAAAAACACCTGTGAATTTTTTGATTCCTATGGATTTCCACCCGAATCATATGGAGAAGATATTTCAAGATTTGTTCATCAATATCGTTGCATTCGTTGGAACAAGACAACACTTCAAAGTTTAACGTCTAATGTCTGTGGACAGTATTGTATTTATTTTATAGTGAAGAGATGTCAAGGATTCTGCATGAAATCTATAATTTTTTCAATAGTAAAAAAAATGAATGATTTTCAAATGCTAAAGTTTGTAAAATTAAGATATGGTGTAAACATGATTTTTAAGAAATAGTAATAAAATTTGTTTTGCAAATAATGAAGTTTCCTCTGTTATACATTTTTTATTTTATTTATTTATTTGAAATAAAATATTTACTTTATATTACTAAATTAATTTATTCGCATGAAAAACATTTTTTTAATTATTTATATATTTATTATCATATGAATGTTTTTTATCATATGAATGTGTATTACGATATTTTTTTCTATTTTTTAAGTTTAATAGCATTAAACATGAAAAAAGACAATGCGTGCATACATCACTTATTATTTCAATCGTTTTTCAGAATAGCACTTTTATTTTTAAAAAGTATTTACTATATAAAATTATATCTATTCATTCTCTGAATTTTATTTTGTTACAAATATAATTAAAAGTTAGGATATTTTTTGTTTCCTATAAAAGAATGAGATTTTTAGTTTTATATCTTATTACTTAAAATGGAACTCCCAAAGCTGGTTCATCCTTCAACTTGTCTTTTGTGTGGTCCAACAGGTTCAGGCAAGACATTTTTTGTCAAAAAATTAATAGATCATAAAATGTTTAATCCTATGCCGCCAAACGTTATTTACTGTTACGGGAGCTATCAACCACTTTTCCGGTCGATGGAAAATGTTCAATTTGAAGAAGGCTTACCTTCTAACCTGGGCTCTTATCAAAACGTTTTAATAATTATAGACGATTTAATGACAGAATTAAGTAATGATGTACGTTTAAGCAAACTTTTTACAAAAGGAAGCCATCATAGAAATCTTTCAATTATTTTTATAACGCAAAATTTGTTTCATCAAGGTAAAGAAATGCGTAATATTCATTTAAATTCTCATTATATGGTATTATACAAAAACCCTAGAGATAAAAGTCAAATATTGCATTTGGCAAGGCAAATGTTTCCTGGAAAAATTAAAGCTTTTCAGGAAATATTTCTTGATGCTACTTTGCAACCTTTCACTTACTTGTTCATTGATTTAAGACCTGAAACCATTGAAAGACTGCGCCTGCGCACCGGCATATTTCCAGGAGATAAACATTACGTATATGAGCCTAAATGAAGTATATTGTAAAAGAACTGACTTTTTCGCATGACTTGAATAAAGTACTTTTATTGAGCTGCTTTTATTATCCTTTGACAATTTACTACTGTGTTCTGACCAAGGTAGGTGTTTGCTCTGCATATATAAAGAAAGGTGTACAAGAGCAATAATTCATTTCAAAGTAGAATGCTTCACCAGAAGGACGTAGAAAGCTTGAAAATTCTTGGAAAATGTAGAAAAAAGTCAAATTTATTAAAAAAATGTCCAAATACCCTTATTAAATCAATATGTGAATGTGTGTTAAACCTATTGAAAGGGAACCTTCATATCAGTAAAAGGATAAAAAATAAACTTATTCCTTTTAAGAGAACTTTACGAAAACTTGCTGAGAAAAAATTCCCCTTTATAAGAAAAGACGATTGTTAATTCAAAAAGGGGAAGGATTTTTATCTTTCATCATTCCAGCTGCACTAAGTGTTTTGTCATCCCTCATTCATGGAATATAGTAAAAAGTTTGCTTTAGTACCTATAGATCGCATGCAGCAATTTGAGGAGGAACATTTGAGTGAATTAGACACACAAATGAAAAACATTTTGAAAAAAAAGTTAATGATGATGAAAAAGCCAGGTTATACAGTCAAATTTTACAAAAATATGTGTCCTTTCC
The DNA here is from genome assembly GCA_037975125.1 of Latrodectus hesperus. Classification (NCBI taxonomy): domain Eukaryota; kingdom Metazoa; phylum Arthropoda; class Arachnida; order Araneae; family Theridiidae; genus Latrodectus; species Latrodectus hesperus. The sequence goes on along the minus strand of JAJQOW010002118.1, from coordinate 6,690 downwards.
AAATGTTAATGCAATTAAACCAGAGAAAAAGAAAATCGATCCTGAAAAGAAATTAGATATAGAAAATGAAATACTGAAATCAGTTCCCACGAAACATACAGATATCGCTACAAAAATTATAGATTTCTTAAAGGATCATGAAATTTCCTGGAATCAAAATAAAGAAATCAGAATGGACAATGTTGTTGTTCCAGAATCGAATATTATTGACCTCATCAATTTTCTGTTGAGAAATAGAGCTAAAAAACCAGTTGCTTTTGATCAATTTAATGAAAAGCTAAAGTTTTATAATTTATCTCAAGATTTCATAAAAAATAAATACTTGACTCATCCGAGAACCATGTATGCAAGGCCAAAGTTAACTAAAAGACGAAGAACATCTTCTAATAAATGGCTCAATTTATGAAAATTAAAATTTTGTACCTTTTTGAGAATACGAATAAAGTATAATTTTTTCATTTGTTTTATTATTGCAATATTTTTTATTCATGGTTTTTACACCTTTTTCAAAATATTATAAAATTGATAATCATTTATAGCATTTTGTAAAAGAAAAAAATACTTTTTGGTTTTTCTTTTGAATTACATGAAATTATGAATAAAATAATTAGACAATTTATATATACACTCTAATTTTAATATCCGTAAGGTAAAGTGGACAAATCTGATTGTATGACCCTTTTGTTATAAATCAATCGATAAGCCTTAATTTCTTCTTTGTTGATGACCTTCCTCCGTTTAGCATCCCTAGTTATTTTAGCTGGGTTCCGTAAAGAAATCACTGCATTGTTGTCCATATTGCAAACCAATCTTTTCATCTCTTCCAGATTTAGAAATTGTGAATTCCTAAAGTTTAAGGTGAAACCCCTCACCTTACAACATGTGACATTTGATGATGTCTTATATGCATAATTTTTGGGACCACCTGAAAGAAAAAAAGTATTGAAAAAAATGCAAAAGTTTATAAAAAAAAATAAAAACGAACAGGTAGAATTGAACGTACCAGATACAAAAGTTGATATCGTTTCCCCGTTTAATTCGTCTGTGAAGTCTCCAAGGAAATTGCCAAGGGGAGGATCATTTATACCATTACTGTGATATATTATTGAATCCGTATTGTGGTACAATACCGCTCTTCCTAATTTATCCATTTCTGTATAAAGTCTTAAGCGAGCCCAAGCTGTTGTAAAGGCAGCCAGAAAAATGTTCGTTGTTGTATCCTGGGGTATAAAATCTTTAGTATTGGCCCAGTGAATGGCAGCTATTTCTGAATTAGCGAAATAAATATCTTTTATCTGAAATATTAATAATACATAATCTAGACAATTATATAAAAATTTTTCTTCTATAACAAATATTATTTACAACAAAAAAACTTACATTTTTTTGAGGGTCCGATAATATTTTATTAAACTCAGGTAACGAATGAACGTAACTTATTTGTCCTTTATTTACATTCATTCCCCAACTGTAAAGAGTGTAACGATATCTAAATACTATGGAAAACATACAACCAAGATAAAATAAAAACAGATTTTTTATCTAAATATTTCTCACCGTCCCCAAAAACTATTCAAAGCTAGCTTTGCGACTTGACGTCTTCCTGGATTTTTCGAAACTGATGTTGGGTCAAGTTTGACGCCCTCTCGCTTTTCATACTCTTCAATATATTTAATCTTTTGTTCATTTGTTATGCATTCTGACGGCCACCCACTACTTTCTTGTTTAATTTTAAGAAATAGGTCTATATAAGACCTAAACAGCGAATTCGTTTTTTCTTTAAAGTGGTACACCTCAAATATCTATAAAATAAAAAATTGATGTGTTAGATACTTTCAAAAGAAGAAAATATTCTGGAAAACGAAATTGTACATTGAGAACAGTCTAACAAAAAAAATACATACTTTCATAATTCGATATCCTTTCTGAATTGCCATTTTAACTTCCTCTGTAACCCAAGTTCCAACCATTTCTCTTTCTTCATCCCTATGATCACATGGTTCTTGCTGCATGATTTCAGCGCACAATCTACACAGAGGAAACATAAGTTTCTGATTGCAGCGATAAGGTAACACTGGCAAGTACAAGCCACGGGGAGGTAAAATACGGCATAATATTAAACCGAAATAGTCTTGTAACCCACTAAAATTTTCGGTTATAATTTCAGGGTGACCAACAGGATAACTACAATATTTGTTTACCTAATTAGAAAAGAAGAAAAGTTTATACATTATTAATGTTATTATTTTTTTGAAAAGAACAATTTATGTAAGTGAAAAAACCGAATTATTCATTACCCATGGATACAATGAAGTAAAATCAACATATTTGGCACTTCCTTCGTAGTATAATTGCACAGCGTTCGTTCTACCACCAAAAAACGCATCGCGAGGGTTTAGGCGGTCGTAAATTACATGATCTCTCATAAAGGCTTGAATGTCTTCATCTTTTTTCTCTTTGGTAAAATCGTGTTCCCATTTTTCAATAACATTATAACCCAATGACCGAAGTTTGGCTGTAGTTTCTTCTGTGCGTAAGAAATTCTCTCCCATAGGGCCAACAGTAAGAGGGTTCATTGTGTCTCCATCAAAACAAATACAACAACCATGGAAAAAACATCCCTGAATAAATATAACACATCATAAAAATACATTTAAAAATTATTGATCAGTGAAAAAAGAAATTAAAAAATGCTTACGTGATATTGATAGACAGTATTCGTTTCTTTGCAGAAACCATCCACAGATATTCCTCCCAAACATATTTCACCATGCCCATTTAAAGCATGATGTATCGTTATTTGATCTCTTTTTGCTACAAATTCAATCCAACGTATGGAATCATTAGAGAAGTTAGTATTGTTACAATACCCTCTAACTGGAATCATACCAATAGTGTTTGGTACAATGTGTGCGGATCTGTATACAGCCATACATGCTGATGCAATTGTGATATAACTAGAAAAAAGACAAAACATCAAAAGAAAAATAATATTGATAGGAAATATACAAATACATCTTACTTATAAATATATCATTTTACCGAAAAGGGTCCACACCGGTAACTTCTAAAAATTGTTTTCTAAATTCCATACAACATCTACGGAGAATGTCCACATCAGACCTATAAAAATATTTTTTTTCGTAAAATCAGTGTGAAATATAAATGAAAAACAAAGAAAAAATGCTTTAAAATGATACATACTGGCAGTATGTCTTTATTTCATTCTGAAAATCAAAGTGATTTTCTTTATTTTCATTATACCAACAAAGAAATCTTTCCCGTGCAGATGTTGTCATTGTGTCTGGACTATAATATTTGATATCAGGTAAAGTCCCTATATATGTTTGATTCATTTTAGTGTTGAACAGGTGAGGGAAATATCCTTTTTTAATTTCAGACAGTCCGAAACATGAGGGAAGTTTTGACAAGGCCATTGGCAAAAAATTAAACGAGTCAATTACTCTTACGCTCAAAGTTTTATGCAAAATTGCCATAACTTTAGAGCCGCATGGAATAATATCAGGCATTATCCCCTGCTGTAAGAGCCACTCCAAAATAAATTGTCCATCAAATCTGCCAGAGAAAAATAAAATGTTAAGAGAAATTAATAGCAAAATTGAATAATCATATGAATTTTTAAAATATATAGATTACCCTTTCATGTTGTGAGCGACAGCTATATATCCTTTATGGTTTGGAGAGAAGAGCCACGTGCAAAATTTTTGGCACGCATCATACCCTCTAAATATAATTTCTTTCCCATCGGAATACTGAGCAACTGCAAAATTGACTTCATGTTCCCCTTTTTCTTGATCAGTTTCAAAATCGAAGAAGATAAGCTGATCAGAGACGGGCTTAGCATTCACAGATTGCAGATAGCATCGATGTTCAGTCATTATTACGAACTGTTTGCAAGACGGGCAACGCACTGTTCCACATTGATGATGTTCTTGTGGACAGTTGGATCTTTTAATAACTTTGCAACATTTCTTGCATTGATACAACTATATAAAAAACAAATATAAAACAAATATATAAATATTTATATATATATATACATATACATTAATTTTTTCTTTTCTCGGAAAAAAATATATTATAGCTTACTTTTTGACACAAAGATAACTCTTGATTTCCAACTTTTACTTTATGCGCAGTATAACATTCATCAGAACGGCACAATCGGTCACAATCTGAACATCTCTTACTTATTCCAGACGAACAGCGCGTTCTTTGGCAAATGCGACAAGCAAATGGACAATAATGGCTTTCTTTGTGATCAAAAGGTTTGTCACATTTTTCGCAGTAAAAATGACTTCCATAGAAACCATTTAAACTTTTAATGACATCATAATGGTTATCATGATGCCAAATATTTATTCGTTTTGGTCTTTCCCGCCCTTTGTAAGATACCTAAAATAAATATTATATTCTTTCAAATATTTTTTTTACTATCACGTTCAAATTTATTCAAAATAAAATATTTAACTTACTTTGTTAAAATGCTCTGTAGAAATCACCGCAATTTGTACATCCAAATATTGTTCAAACATGGCAATTTCTGAATAAGTGCATGAACCTAGTGGAACTCCTGCTGCCTCGTGCAGAGCCCGAGCTCTATTTAAAAGAGCAGGGCGACGGCGATCTTTAATGCTGTTTAGAGCAGTACTATCATTTTCTAAATGTGCTATCGCATATATAATTGCTTTTGCACAGCATAATCCTTGATCATCGGAAGGAATTGCAAAAACAGATTTCTTTCGAAGGCGGTCTATTTTTACATTAATCACTTTACTTCTACCTGATCCAGCATCTCTACGTACAGTTATCACATCTACGGTAAATCCAGAATCTAATTGAATACCTTGTTTTGATTGGAGAACTTTTATTACTACCGCTAAAAGTTTTTCAATGGTCAAGGCAGAAACAGGCATAAGATTTGTAGATATGGGTTTATCAAGTTGATCCGACTGTATACACATCCTAATCAAATCGGTTGGGTTTAGATTCTCGGTAGATCTTTCAATTAAAAGTTGGAAAATTGTTCTCACTGACTCTGTTGCGCCCAAAAGTGGATTGTTTCGCATATGTTGCGGAAGACGATCGGGATCAATTTCAGCATGAAATGTAATTTCTTCACCGCTGTATTTTTTATTCTTTCTACGTCTTTTTTCAGTTAGAATAATGGCATCTTCCAACTAAAAAATATCATTAAATGTAAAAAATAAAATGATTTCTAAAATAAAATTTTTCCTAAAGAGCAAAATTTACATACGTTTTCAGATGTATCATTTTCATGTGATGCGGTTAGTGTGGATGGATCTTGTTCATTCTTCAAAATTGAAACAAAAATGAATGTGTTATGTAAATACGAAATGCACATAAAATGAAAACAAAAATATTTAATAATTGTATACCTCAAATCCTGAGCCTATTTGGTTACATGCTGGCAAGTTATAAAAAAATTGAGAGGCCTCTATAAACCCTTGCGAACATTCACTAATTATCTAATAATTAAAACAAATATAACATAAGAACATTTTCAAAACGTCAAAAATATTAAAAAAATTATTAAAAAATATCTTACGTCGTCTTCTGTTTCAAAAAATTCTTGAGACAATTCCCCTAACAACTAAAAAATTTATTTTATTTTATATCTATATGTGCATTTTAGAAGAAATATTTTAATTTAAAAATACATATTTTTTTACAGCATTGAATACTTTTGAAATTAAGCTTACCTTGTCATCTGAATCTGCCATCCAAAACTCAGAATCTTCAAAAACTATATTAGAAGAAGAATCCGATTCACGTAAATTGTTGTTTTCCATTTTTTAATAAAAAATATTCAGATGATTTGTAATAGTAAGTAAGTAATAAAATCTGAAGATTATCAAAACTTCGTTCAAGTAAAGAGAAAATAAACCTTTAAAAAATGTTTATTTTTAATGGATGCAACTGACTTCGGCATTCAGAGTGGCTACTTTTATATATTTCTTACACTGAATAGCCACAACCAGTAGCGAATTGAAACATCAGATTCATTTACTGCAACACTAAATACTTTGCCTCACCCCTCCTTATTCAGAAACTCAGAATTTCATTGGTAAACTAAGTAAATTTTTAACTATGATTGGTAGATTGGGGCAAAAACTGCGATAAAAGAACTTTTCTAGCCTCTGTTGAGTCTTAAGCGGAGACCGCTCACTTTTCAACCCACCGCTACACAAAAGAAAGTTCCCCACCTGGCTATCGATGTCCAAGCGGTCATCCATATCGAATGACCAACAATAATGTTCTCATGGCGGCAAATGAAAAGAATTCTGTAAATGTGGTAGCAGAATAAAGCTGAGATTTATTGCAACAAATACGTTGCGGTATCATCTTAAAATACTAACCTTTCGACAGAAACGTTCTCACCTGGCAGCAACGAATTACCTACAGACAACCGATAGAGAGGCAGATGATTGTAAAATGGATTTTTTTTGGACGCTACTTACCCTCCTTTCAACTTACCGCTACTGAAAAGAAAGCATTTTTTTTTACCTATCTGTGTAAAACTCTAGCTTCGAATGATTAACAATAACTTTTTCATGGCGGCAAATAAAAAGAATTCTTTAAATGTGGTAGCAGAATAAAGCTGAGATTTATTGCAACAGATACGATGCGGTGTCATCTTAAATACTA
>JAJQOW010002117.1:17500-24293 GCA_037975125.1 Latrodectus hesperus | reverse complement strand
ATAATGTTGTGATGTGTAGAATGGCCGAGAGATTTAACAATCTACATTTTTCTGGACAACACATTTATTTAATTACAAATAAATATTTAATATTAACAATAAAACACAAATTTACTCGGAGCCTTCCGCTCCTACCAGAATTACAACCTATCCGGACCTCGCTCTGCCGAAAACTCTTCTAAATATAGCAACCTCTCGAAAAGGATCCAACCACGCCAAGCGCGGTTTATTGATCGCCAAATAGTCGCCAGATACTACATGATTTCTATATTGTATTTTTGTAAAGCTAAGGCCCGTTGAAGCTTTGATGATTGTGGGGCATTTTTCACAACAAATGATAAAGGATTGTGGTCTGTCACAATCTTTACTGTTGATCCAAAAATCCATGATTCAAATTTCTTTAATGCCCATACTATAGCGTAAGCTTCACGTTCTATAGTAGGCCAATTTTGTTGGGGTTTGGACAATTTCTTGCTTGAATAACACACAGGAAAATGTTTATTTTCTCTCACTTGAGACAGACATGCACCTATTCCAATTTGCGATGCATCAGAGTGAATGATGAAAGGATCCTGTATTGTTGGGGTTATTAACTCTGTTGCTTTCATAAGTTGGTCTTTCAGCTTTTGGAATGATACATTATGTTCTTCTTTCCATTCCAGCACTTCTGGTCGTTTCTTTTAGTGAGCTCTGTTAAGGGGTAGGCGATTTCAGCATAATTAGGAATGTAATTGCGATAATAGTTGCATAATCCTAACAAGCTCCTAAGATGAGATTTAGTCTTTGGTGTTTCTAATTTCTCAATTGCTTTGATCTTTTCGGGGTCAGGTTTGTGTTTTCCTGATCCAATGATATGTCCTAAATATCTTATTTGTGGTTTTGCAAAAGAACATTTTTTCGAATTGACTGTGAAACCAAGTGATTCCAGTTTTGTAAAAACTTTATGTAAATCTTGGAGATGAGTATCAAAATCTGGTGAAAATATAGCAATATCATCAATATATGCTCTTGCAAATTCTTTAAATTCTTTTAGTGCATTATTCATTACTCTCTGAAATGTTGCAGCAGCATTTCTTAATCCAAATGGCATTACTTTGAATTGGTACTGTCCTCGATGAGTTATAAAAGATGTAAATTCTTTACTCTGTTCTTCCATAGGTATAGCCCAGTATCCTTTGAGTAAATCTAATGTTGTAATAACATTTGCTTTTCCGATACTGTACATCAAGTCAATTGCATTCTCCATAGGAAAATCATCTGGTTTGGTTGCAGCATTCAAAGATCTATAGTCCACACACAATCGAATATTGCCATCCTTCTTGCTTACACACACTACAGGGTGAGCTATCTCAGCATTGCTTTCTTCTACCAGTCCTGACATCATTAAATCTTCTATTTCTTTATCAACCTTTTCTTTCAAGGCTTCAGGAATTCTATATATGTACGGTTTCTTCCTCTCTAAATTTGGTACTAATCTTATCTTATGTGGTTCTACTTTTGCTATTTTTAATTTTCCAGTAAATAGTCCTTCATGTTGCTTGATAAGAGAAATTAATTTCTTCCTCTGTAATGAACTTAAATTTTCAAAATTCAGATTTTCTCCTACTTCTAAGATTTGTAATGGATTTGGGAATTCTTTACCTGGCAAAGTTATAATTTCCCCAAATTCTTCTTCATTTTCAAATATTACTCCAACTGCATTAGCATTAGCTTGAAATTTTCTTATCTTATTTGAATGAACATGTTTAATCTTTCCATCTGGTAATCTCACTTTGTAAGAATGAGGTGGACAGTGGTTTATAACCTCTCCTGGACCTGTCCAACGGGCATAGAGTTTGTTGTTTGAATCTGGAATAAGTAAATAAACCTTTTCTCCTATTTTAAAATTTTTCATCACTGACCTTCGGTTAAAGTATTCAGCATATTTCTGTTGTTTGTCATTTGCAATCAAGTTGGCTTGTTCTGCAGCTTGCTCTAACCTTATTTTTAATTCTTGAAGATAATCAACAGCAGATTCACTTAGATTATTTGGAATGGGAATCTCTCCAGACCATGATGACTTCAGCACTGCTAGAGGACCTCTTGGTTGTCTTCCATACATAAGTTGAAAAGGTGAAACACCAGTAGTACAGTTTGGAACTTCTCTGTAGGCAAAAAGTAAATACGGTATATGTTTATCCTAGTTGTGAGGATCATTTCGAATGATGTGGTGCAGCATTTGTTTAAGTACTTTATTCCATCGTTCTACTAATCCATTCGAAGCACTATAAGCAGGAGTGGAGAATCTGGGATGAGAACCAAGTCTTTTCTCAAATTCTTGAGTTAATTTAGAAATGAAATTTTTCCCATTGTCACTAGCAATTACATGAGGTATACCTGTTCTCATGAATATTTCTAAGAGTGCTTCGCAGGTGGCTTTAGCTGTCAAACTTCTTAATGGTATTGCTTCAGGCCAACGGCTATGTTGATCCACTAAGCATAGTACATATTTATGTTTCCTTGCAGATGGAGGGTCAATGGGGCCAATTATATCAATATTTACAATTTCAAATGGTAGTTCTGGCCTTCTGACAGGAGTTATTGGAATTTTATCAGTTCTCTTCTCAGGACTTCTCAGCTGACAGTTCTTACATGATTTGCAAAAAGATTCTACATCTGTTGATAAATTGGGCCAATAAAATGAATATCTTATCCTTTCCTTTGTTTTCTTTATTCCCAAATGTGCTCCAAAGATTGAGTTATGCGATAATTCAAGAACCTTTTGTCTTCTATTAAGAGGTAATACTAATTGAAAAACATTCTGTCCCAATATTTTTTCTTGATGGTGCAACAAATCATCAATAAATAAATAATTTCCCTTTTTCTTCTTTCCATAATTCCAAGCTTCTTTTAAGGTTAGGCAACTCTTTTGCTCCACCCGGAGTTTCTGCGCTTCCGATAGAACGGTTGTCTGGTCGCACCTCTCCGCAGAGTGAGAGTCGGCGCCCGCTGTCTCCCTTCCTCCCTCCTCTTCGTTTTTCGCCTCAGGCAATTCTAAAGGGGGGGATTCTCCTTCCGTAGCTGTTTCGGTGGCTAAACTGAGCAAATTTTCTCCTTCGGAACGTCCGATGTCTCCTGAAGAATTGTCATTGGAACAGTTTTCTTTTGACAGATCGGCTGTTGAATTAATTAATAATTCATATGTTTCTGGAGTTATTAAACAAGGCACATTTAATTTGTCCGTTACTGCAATTAAAGTATCTACACAATTAAATAAATTATTTCCAGAGTTTTTATAGTAAATAGGCTTACGACAAACTTTCGCTTCAATTGGGTTTCCAAATGCAGGTGTTAATATAACTTTCCCTCCTTCTCGATCTTCTAAATCTGGAATTAGTGATGAGTGAACTATGCAGATTTGAGTTCCAGAATCTATAATAGCTTCCGTTTTCAGAGAGTTAATGAAAACATCAATTTTCTGTAATGGTTGAATAATAGTTTCTTTCGATTCAGTTCGTATGTGAGTCGAGTCAACTTTAGCTACTACAGCATCTTCTTTCGATATTCTATTTGTATTTCTCGGAGTTGTAGAATACACCTTTTCATTCTTTTTAATATATCCATTTCCGTTCCTCTTTTCCGAGCACTCTTTTGCTAAGTGTTGATAACTACCGCAAATATAGCATTCCTTACGTTTTGGGGTAAATTTTTGTTTCGTGTATTCTCTTCTTTTGGGTGGTGGAATATATTTATCTTGCACATATGTTGAATCCGTAAACTTTGGATATTTCATTTCGAATTTCATCAAATGATTTTCTTCTTGCTTCAAAATAAATATCACATTCTCTAGCTAGTTCTTGTGGTTTCAACCATTGATTTCCTTGGCGTATAGCGATGTGCGAAGCTGTTTCTCCATCTAACGTTTGGAACAGTTTATCGGAGATGATTAATTCTTTTAATGTTTCAAAATCAGTTACTGCTCTTGACTTACAATAATAGTCCCATGTCGATGTTAATCGTGAAGCAAATTGAATATGTGATTCTCCAGAATAACGTTTTGCTTTTCTAAAATTTTCTAGGCATGCTTGAGGAGTAGGTTGATATTCTTCTAGAATTAAAGTTTTTACTTTTTCATAATCCTGCAAATCGTCTTCTTTAATGTAGACAAGAACGTTTGCCGCTTTCTCACCGATTAATTTCAATAATATTTCTGACTTAAATTCTTCCGGAACTCTCTTGTGTTTAAATGCTCTTTCTATGGAATCGAAAAATATATTCCAAGATTCTGCTCTTTTCGGTACTGGTATCGTTAGCGTTTCTACTCCCTTGATCAGCTTGTCGAGTGAAATTTCGAATTCGCCTCCGGTGTTCGAAATTGAAAATGGCGTCGGACTACTGCTCGCTATGTTCTGCGTAGCTCGGATTTTTGCTAATTCTAATTCGTGTTCTCTTAATCTTTCTTCTTCAGCTTGTGTTCGTTCGAACTCTTCTTTAGTTTTCCTATTCTCTATAGTAGAAATCAAAATTTCTTTTACGAAGTCAGCATCTTCGGCATATTCTTTACTGTTCAGAAGTTTGTGTTTCAGTTCGGCTAATTTCAAATCAAAAGTTGCTTCTTCACCAATTTCCAGCAAGACTGTTACCAAGTCTTCCTTTTCCACGTTTTTGAACATTTTCTTCTGTTTCTATCACTTTAGAATTCCGTTGACAGTTTTATTCTTTCTTCTGAAATTCGAATTTTCCAAGTTAAGCCATTTCGTATTTCTCAGCTCTGGTTCTCGAAAGAGAGCGTGTTGTGATGTGTAGAATGGCCGAGAGATTTAACAATCTACATTTTTCTGGACAACACATTTATTTAATTACAAATAAATATTTAATATTAACAATAAAACACAAATTAACTCGGAGCCTTCCGCTCCTACCAGAATTACAACCTATCCGGACCTCGCTCCGCCGAAAACTCTTCTAAATATAGCAACCTCTCGAAAAGGATCCAACCACGCCAAGCGCGGTTTATTGATCGCCAAATAGTCGCCAGGTACTACAAATGTTTAATGTTTCTTTGGAAAGTCATTGAAAAAAATTAATTGAGATATGTTAAAAGTTACTGCTTAAAATCTGTCAACAAACCCTCTCTTTATATGAGGAATTTTTATTACTTATTTTATTAAAATAAAAACATCATTTTATATAGCTTTTAGTTTAAAGTGTATTTTATAATTTTTTTTTACATTTGCAAAAATAATATCTTTATATTTTCTTTTTAAAATTATTAGATAAAATCTAATTTGTATTTTATAATTTATTTTTACTTTGTTGCGAATGTTCCTTAATTTGTTTAGAACTTGTATTTCTATTTTTCTAGAATTCGCATTTGCATTTTTGAAATTAATTTTTTCATTTTTATTTGCATTCACTTACAAAACTAGCGTTCACATGTTTTCTTTTTTAAAATCGTAGGGTAATTCAAAAATGTATATCTAAGCATTTTATTTTTCAGGTTTTATTTTATTTTTTAGATGCGTAAGTTTTTTCAGGAACGATATTATTATGTAGCATTTCCGACATCTTCTTGACATTACATAGCAATTGCGTCATCTTAGCAACATTTCTACGCCTCCAAAAAATTCAAAAATTAGCATAATGGATTATATGGCAGCTGTGCCATTTTACCTGTGTAAATAATACTATTTAATTTATAGATACATTTTAGGCATTTAAGTTCTAGGGCAACTGATACGCTTACCTAAAATCTTATATGAATGATACTCAAGCACGCAGAATTTCAACAATATGGCATGGCAAGGGCTTCACTAATATATCAAATTATCCTGGTGTCAACTCATATAGAATTTTGCAGGGATATTCACAAATTCATAAAAGTGCAAACTGATGGAGATATTTTCTGAATAGAATTTTGGAAGGTATCCTGGATCATTTCAATAATATTCATTTCTTATAATAATATTCATATAGAATTTTGCAGGGATATTCCCAAATCCATAAAAGTGCAAACTGATGGAGATATTTTCTGAATAGAATTTTGGAAGGTATCCTGGATCATTTCAATAATATTCATTTCTGGGATTTTTGGTGACTGATAGAATTTCTTAAATCAGAAGAGTGATCGTTGAGCCAATTAAAATCGATTATGATCATGTAGAGTGTTCCATTCTCCTGCTAGAAATCCACCATAATTTTCAATGAACATGAATGGTATGTGGACAGACATATTTCTTTGTACCTCTATTGGTTAGATAAAAACTGCTCAGTGAGAGTCTTCGTTATTTAGAAATAGGGAACAAGCAGAAGATCCTTATACGTGTCCTGACGCCACCAAAAGTATCGTTTCATTTGGAGGACATTGAGACAACGATCTATTTAATGTGATTCAGTCGCCTTTAATAAAAACAACGACGGATCTTTGATTTAAGGATTTAAATATGCTACTTTTCAATTACGAGAATGACAAACCTGGTCGCCATGGTCCTATATATAGCACGTTCTATTCCTTTTGCTAATGAATGTATAATTATTCTTATTTATAAATTGTTTATCCTTATAAAATGTTGATTTGTGATTAATGAACTTTTAATTTGACTAATTACATTAGCCACATATTTTGGCACAGGTGCCGTATAATCCATGGTTATAAATTCTGAGATTGGCGACTTTTTGTCGGATTTTCTGATGTATCTGGCAACCTCATTTTTATTACGTTATACATATAAGAATTATGTAGAAAATTCTATTTTGGTAACCTTAGTATTTACGTCATTTCGCACGTCACGATACGTCATCTTGACAACATTTC
>JAJQOW010002117.1:0-12500 GCA_037975125.1 Latrodectus hesperus | reverse complement strand
ATTATTATGTCGCTACCAAGTGTAATAAATGCTCAATTTTTTTATTTAGATATCCATCTAAATTCGTAACAACTTTTTTAAAATCAATTAGTTTTATTTTTTTACTGTTTTTTTATTATTTTACAAAGACATAATATCAAGAATTTATGCATATCATACTTTTATGAAAATGGTCAGTTTTCTGTTAATAACAGTATATTAATAAAATTGCTAAGACTCTACAGAGAAGACTACAATGCATCAGTCTTAATATTCTTTGAGAAAAATGCACCCTAATTATACTTTTAGATGTTTACATTACAGTATTATTTGTGAGATCGAATGAAATATAATAATAATTGAACCATAAGGAACATAGTGTTTAGAATATAAATATTTTACAAAACTTTAGGTTGCATTGCTTTAAAAAACTACTGTATATAATTTCTTTTCATTTACATAAACGTGAATTAATTTTTTTATAAGTGATCGCATTAAATAATGTAGCAATATTTCTTGCAAATATTTGTATTATTTGTTGAGATGTCATGTTAATGGATTAGAATTATTAAAAAATAAAATTTTGAAAAAGTCACACTTAAAGGTCTTAATAATTTCAATCATACACATACCTTTTTAATACCAAAGTAGTTAAAAATTTACATTAATTCATCACACGTACCATTTTGTTATTTCGTAAATGTTTCATGGAGTATACATAATTTCTTGCATTCGCTTTTGTCATGCATCAATGAATTGCTTTCAGCGGCAATGATTTACATTACAGAACCTTCTATGGACAGATAATACGTATGGACCAGAGCTTGATCCAAGATAAACAGAAGTATTTTTTTTTCTTTAGCAAATTAAAATTAAATAATCACTTATTTCAATGGTTAGCATTTTTTTACTGTCAGTCGATAGGCAACTGAAACAAATTATGAAGTTAATATCCTTATTTTTATAATTAATTAAAACGTCATAACTTGCAACTCTTAAACTGTCATATACTCTTTAACAGATTCACATGTGGCATTTAATAATTTTAATTTTTGATTTCCTTGCTATAAAAATAAATGTAAAAAATAAAATATAATTACTTTTTTAAATTTTACATAATAAAAATATACAGCTCAGTATATATAGTAGTTCTTAAAAGCAGTATTGTCCTTTTCAATTTCATTTAGTTTACATACAATAAGAATATTTAATTTTTCAGTGCTATCCTTTTTAATGTGGATTCAAATTTCCATTACGAGGTGCAAGTCTTATATTTCAAATTTGAAGAAAGCGGAGAAAACATCAAAGTAACAAAAATTATGATTGAACATTATTATGAACAAAATTATGATTAAACATTATTATGAACAAAATTATTATTTAGCATTATTATGAACAAAATTATGATTTAACATTATTAACAAATTATGAATTTCCATCTAAAAATCACTTCTTGTTTGCAATTTTCTACAAATTTCAGTGAAAATCTGAAACAATATGAAACAATATGTTTTTAGACATTGCAGTGTTCTTACTATAGGAAAATCTTCTCTTGGAGCAATAATTCCTCTCATGGCTTATATTTAGAATTTCAGTAAAATATTTAACCCGACAAAATAATGTATAGGGCACTAAAAATAAATGAAGAAAACATGATTCACAATATAAACAAACGCTTATGAGAATCAAGATTTTGGTATCTTTTTGAAAATAGAAAAACATATGACAACAAAAAATGAAAATGAATATGACATCAAAAAGCAAATTAAAAGAAGCAAAATATAATTTTTTATCTAAATAAGGTTTGAAAGTGCAGCTTCTGACTCACAGCAGATGATGTATTTTTAAATTTCTGTACTTAATTTCTGTTTGACTTACAGAGTAAATAGAAACATTGCTTTATAACAAGAAAATTCTGAATACAAAACTCATAAATAAATACCTACCAAGCAGGAAATCAGCTTTCTATTATAGCGGATTCTTAACAACTACTTTTTATAAAATTTAAAAATTATTAAAAAGAGTAATTAATAAAAATACATCTGAGGGACTCCTTAGATGGTTGGGTTTTACACGGAACTTTCGTCTCGAGTCTCCAAGAAAAACGATATCCCTGCTCTATTGCGCGTCAATCTGCTTTGGAAACTATAAACGCAATTCTCGCTGAAGCTACCCTTATTTATACTGATGGGAGCAAAAGCGAAGACTCTCGTTCTTTCAATGGTGTTGTCATTAACTGCACAAATGGAATTCTCAAAATAAAGAAAATAAATCCCGACTTCATTTCGGTTTTCAAGAGTGAGCTTATAGCCAACGAAGTGGGACTGAGTGCTGTTTTGTCTTGTATACATATTAAGGCAGTGTGGTTTTAGTCTGACAATCGTAGCGTCATCCAATATCTTTCTAATTAGCGAAGAGTTGGTGATAGGAACTGAATCGCAATTCTCAGCAAACTTATGTAGCTTAAATAGGTCTCGTCACTTTGTGAAGTGCACTTCCAATGAATTTCTCCGCATGTTGACATAGGGAGAATGAAATAGCAGACGTTTTGACGAAGGAAGGTTCTGGAGAATCTTTACCAGTTACTAATTCACTGACATATCTTGAATTTTATTCTTTTAGAAGACATACTGACAGGCAATTTCGGCTCATTCCCCCGAGTCATCCCTGGTATCATGATGATTGTCCTGGATGATCTCTGGTTGCGATCGATATGTTCAGACAACACTTTTTTGTTTCTTCAGCGGCCTGTTGGGAATTACTTTCGAGGGAGGGCTTAAAATATATGAAAATTGTCTTAAATGCCAAAAAGGAGCCGGCGTCACCGGCACATATTTTCTTGAGTGTCTGGGGATGTCTTTTGAGAACTTATACAAGACTCCTACGCTTGTTTTTGATTTCTTGAAAGTGAGTGGATTCGAGATCTAGTATACTCCTAGACATGGAGATTAGTAACAACAAAAACAATAATAATTAATAAGAAATTTATCGTTACATTTATAGTTTTATGTGCTTTGTAAAATTGTTTTCATATTTTGAGAATTATATGACATTTTTATAAAAAAGTATTTAAATGAAATACAATCCCTTTCTTTTTTGAATAGTATTAATCCTAAACACTTTATTTTTCAGGTTTTCTCATTAAAGATACAAATTAGGAGTTATATCATAGTTAATATTTATATTTTGACATGTAAAAATATTTGTATTATTAAGAAATTTTGCTCTTAATATTGATTAAACAATAATTACGTTATATAATTTTCTAAAGTCTAAAATAATATATCACATTACTAAATAAAAATGCAATATATTTAATATTCGTACACATAATTATTATGGTTGATATAAAACAGATAGTTTTATGTTTAAATTTTATTTATTTCTTCCTTTTTATCCTTAATTTTAATATTTTCTAATATTTGTACGATATTTGTAATTAATATCTTATTAAAAAAGTTGAAATTTTAAAGAAAGAAATTAAATATAATACAAAAGAAAATGAAATCTCAAATGCTATTTTAATCAAAACATTGATGAAATCTTAGAAACGTGAAATAGTTTTATTTAGTTCTTCATAACTTGAAAAAATATAATTTTCTACTCTCAAATTAAAATATATTGTTTCTTAAATTAAATCTTTCTTTAATAAAATTGATGGTTATATGATATAAGTAGCATGCATGTTGCTGTAAAAGTTTTTGACCAAGATTTTAAAATTTAAAATATATAATGAATGGAGATTTGTTAAATATTAATTTTATAATTACTAAGATAATCTTAAAAAAATTGATTACGATAATTAAAAAGATAAAGATAATAAAAGATAAAGATTTGAAGATTTAAAATATAATATTGAATGAGTATTTATTAAACATTAATTTTATAATTACTAAGATAATCATAAGGAAATTTATTACGATAATGTTAAAATTATTACGTTCTTTTCTATTAGATTTTGTACAGTAAATGTTGTATTTGGAAACATCATACAATAATTGTTTCACAAACTAAAGCAAACATTCAGGATGATGTTTCAGACAAAATATTTTTCTTTTATAGTTTTCCTATTTCATAACTATTACATTTAATTAGTTTAATTTAATACAAACTTTAATTTTATTCATAAAATAACAATATTCTAACTATGCATATTAAAAATATGCCTTATATATATGGTTATCAAATTTGAATTGTATTAAAAATATATACCTTTGATTTATATAAAATTTTCTTTCATTACGATGAAGTATTTTTCTTTCAGTTCAAATGATATTTTCTCGGTTAAAAATAGAAACTTTGTAACGAATAGATTTATACATTATTCTATTTTTTTAATAAGTTATATAATTTGTGAGTTTAAAATATATGCTACATAAAACAGGGAAAACTGTCACATCTGTACTTTTAATGTTTCAGATTTCAAACTAATGAACGAAAAAAGTAAACTGACATTTACGAAGAAAAGAAAAATGCAATACTCGTTACTAGCTTGGAAATATTTATCTGACTCGTATTTCTAAAATTGGAAGGCATGAAGTATTTCTGACATTAGGTTTTTATTTTTATATGTATCGTTCTTTCATAAAACAACACCTGGCGAGATAAATGTAGCAGAAAATTGAATTTAGCTTATGTTAAATCGGTGAAAAGTTCTTTGTAGAAAAATTTAAAGTTGCTATATAAAATATAAGTAAATAATTTGCACTGGTAATCTATGTATTCTTAAATTTAATAAAAATATGTATTCAAATAATCTATGATTTGCTGAATTTTGAATGTAAATTATAGATTTTTGCAAAATAATACTGTAAATCAAAAGGGTATTTTGTCTGCAAGATGTGAAGTTATGTATTTATGAATGCAAATATTTTTAAAATTGTAACATGATGAATATTTTATCAAATTTTCTCAAGTGTAAGTATACTAAGTGTGAGTGTTAATTATATTTTGTTGTTTCATTTGATATTTAAAAAATAAAATTATTGATGCATATAAAATATTTAAAATTAATGTCCTCTATGATGTTTAAAATTTATTTTTTGCTTTCCACATTTAACAAGTAAATATTTAAAGTTATAAATTCTTGAATTTAATTAATTTTTTTATATAAAACTGATTTAATGGAATTAACTTTCAAAGTTTAGCTATCCAATGTTTATCAAAAATATAGAAGAAAATAAAGGGCTTTTTGTTGCATAGAAGATATAATTAAGATTTCAGAGAGATTAACAAATAAAAATAATGTGTTGTATTTGAAACAAATTTTATTTTGCTGAAGTGCAGTATGTTATTGTGCATTGTGACAAGATAATTGTTAAATAGTAGACGACAAAAATGAATGCATTTCACACAACTCAATTTATTTAATTTTTATGAGATTCAGTTATAGAAATGAAACTTTTTAGCAATGAATAAATGAATAAAATATACAATTCCATATTTTGTAAGCACTCGAAAAATTCATGCTAATGCATTCAAAAATGCTTAAAAACTGATCAAGGTATTATTGTAGTGCTTATTTATCCATAATATTTTTATATTATTTATGTAGGTTTCAAATGTAGGTGTAAAATAATTAGACTATTTCAATGCGAGTGGCATATTATTTTTTATTACATTTTGTCAAATGTTCTCATGTGTTATCGATGAGTGATCATGAAGAAAGAATAGAGTTTTTATGTTTTATTAAATTATAAGATTACAAATAGGAATATGAAAGCAATAGATAATAGTTTATACATAATAGTAAATATGAAAACACACAAATAATGAAACAAACTCAAAGGAATTAGAACTCTATAAAGCTTATATTATAATGGAAACATTTCTTAGAAAAGCAGAATAATTAAAAATTGACAATATGTGTCAAATAAAAGATTATTATTTTGATACATAACGAGTTCTTTTAAAACTATTATTCAACAATAAACACAAAATGACTTTATTAATCAAATTTATTAAAAATTGCGAATATATTGAATAACACTTTAAGTGTAACTTTTGTATTGTAAAATCCTAGACAAAAAAATTAATTAACCTCAAAAGTGCAAAACGAACATTAATTCTAATATTTGCAAATTGTTATTGGTATCGATTTATAGGATACCAACTTTAAAGTGACACATTTTCAGTTCAATATGTACAGTAAGCATTACTTACGGTCTAAATCTTCTCCATTATTTCACCTAATTTGTCAGTTAGTAACCGAAGAGGTATTTACCCGTCAAAATCATTTTATCCTTTAAAATTTTAGCTTCATGGTTGCCTATTCAGCTTCAGGCTGAAATTTCAACTCAGTGAACTAGAATGATAAGATATTTTGACATGAGAACGAATAGCGAAATGCCAAGGCACTAGAACTTGACTTCTACTTTTATCGATTTTAAACTGTCAAAGAAACTGACGAATAATATTCTTTTTCATATAAAGCTTTTTCCAAAAATGATTCCCTTAAAATGTTTTAAATCATTTTGAATGTATTAAAAGCTCTGGTAGGAGATTATTTTAATTTTATTATATTTATTTAATTTTATTATATTTATTCTTAAGTTGCAGGCTTTACATATAATGTCAATTAATGTTGCATTTTTATGTTTTTTCAATGCAAATGTTAATCTTTAGGTACGTAGTTAAAAATCTTGGGATAATGAAGTAATGATGATATCGAAAAGAGAATGGTGATTGTTTTATAATTTTATAAAACAAAATTTTCTTTGCATTGTTATGAAACAAATTAATAACTCTAATTTTAAAACATACACATTTAATTAAAAAAGAACAAAATTTACAAAGGAGTCATATCTGGGTTCGCGACAATCTCTCGCGCCTGCTTCGCGTACAACGAAAGTCTCAGTATCAAAAAAAAAAAAAAAAAAAAAACATAGGCTCTTAAAACTTAAAATTGGAAGTGCCGATGGCGAGACATTACAGACTAAATTACCTTCCCCGGAGTTTTTTTTCTTTTTTTTTTCTTCTCATTCTAAGGAAATCAACCTGCAAATAAATAAGAAAAAAAAACACACACACAAACAACAAAGAGCAAAATTTAATATTACAGATAGCCCTGATCAATCGGACTCTGGCTGAAACACAAAATTATATGAAATTATATACTATTAAATATAAAATAAATATATATCAAAATAGTACAAAATAATTATCTAACACAAAAGAATTTTCAACACTAACTAAATTTACAGATAGACACATTGTTATTATAAAAAACATTTTTTTATTATGTACGCATGTAACAACAATTGAAAATTATATTAAAAAAACATTTTAATTTAATATCTGAGAAAAAAAACTGAAATAGTATGGGGCATTCTTCAAACCGAAAGCCATTCTCAAAGGTTTATAACACCAAATGTCGTCGTAAATGCAGCATATCTTTGAGCCTTAGGGCTCAAAGGTATCTGCCAATAACCTTGTGTTAAGTCTAATAAAGATATGAACTTCGCTTTCGAAACGGATTCAACACGCTCTTCAATATTTGGTAATGGATAATATTGCGTTCTGGTAACCTCATTTAACCTGCGATAATCAATGCACGGACGAGGTTCTTTTCCAGGAGCTTCAACTAATATTAAAGGTGATGTGTAATCGGATTCACCTGGTTCCCCCACCTTCAATTTCAACATCTTGTCTACTTCCGATTTCAGAATTTTTGTCTGTCGTGGGGACATTCGATATGGTTTAGCTATAATAGGTTTATTAGATTCTAACTCGATGTCCAGTTCAGCCAGTTCTGTACAACCCGGTTCATTTGAAAAAATATCAATAAATTGAATAAAAAGTCTACTCAATTGCTTCTTCTGCTCATCCTCTAACTTTTCATTAAAACAGCTTTCAGGAAAAGTCTCTAAAAGGGTAGATGAATTAATTTCAAAACTTGGAATATCTTCTTTCTCAGAATCAATAACTTCATTATCAGAATTAGAGGTAAAAATTAAATTAACATCTTCTGGACGCTGAAAATAAGGTTTTAACATATTTACATGGTATACATGTAATTTTTCCTTATCGGGAAATTGTATTACGTAATTTGTGTCCGATAGTCGTTTTACTACTACCTGGACCTATTCAATGAACGGAAAATTTGTTTGATCTAGAAGGTGCAACAACTAACACAAGATCATTTTCTTTAAATTCACTTTTCGTAGCCTTACGGTCATACCAAAGTTTCTGTTTTTCTTTAGCCTCTGTCATATTTTGCACAGCTAATTCTTGGCATCTTTTCATTCTATTTAAAAGATTAAAAACGTAAGCAATCACACTATCTTCTTCAATGGTTTTACCAGTTTGATTTTCACATAATAGTGTTATGGGTGTTCTTAAGTTCCGACCATGGACTAATTCTGCAGGAGAATATCCAGTGCTATCACGAATGCAAGTTCTAAGAGCAAAAAGTACCTGAGGTAAAATCTTCTCCCAATCTGTACCTTTTTCTAAGCAAAGGACTTTCAGTATTCTCTTTAAAGTTCTATGCAATCTCTCTACAGGATTGCTTTCGGGGTGCTGAACAGAACTATGCACTACTTTAATTCCAAATTTTTCTAAAAATTCTGATGTCAGGACACTCGTGAAAGATGTTCCTTGATCACTTTGCAACTCTCTAGGAAAACCCATGCGGCTAAATATCTGAAGAAAAGCATCAATCACAGTAATAGAACGTATATCTGGTACTGGGATGGCATCTGGATACTTGGATGACATGCAAATGGCTGTTATAATATACCGGTTACCACAAGAAGTTATAGGTAAGGGACCACATGCATCAACGTTAATTCTTGTAAATATTTCCGGAATTACTGGAACCAGTTTCAAAGGAGCCCTTTTCTTATCTTGAGGCTTTCCTATTCGTTGACATTTGTCACAAGATTTAACAAAATTTTCAATTTCTTTAAAGCAGTTAGGCCAGTAGAAAGTTTTGCACAGCATAGCTGTTGTTTTAGTTATACCTAAATGAGCTGCAGTTATCTCATGGCAGGTCCCTTTTAATTGGTTGCGAAACTTCTTGGGCACAATTAATAATCTTCTTACAGTTCCATCATTGTCCATTTTATTATAAAACAACAATTGATTTATTATATTATATTTATTGTCTTTTGAAGATTGTCGTTTAGCTTGCTCAAAAAGAGGTTTCAAATCTTCGCACACCTTTTGTTCCCGAGAAAATTCTTCTGGAGATGTCTTTATCCAATCCATCCCTTCAACTTCGGTTTCTAATGGTGGCAAAATTGCATTTTGCTCTAACCCTTCATTTTGTTTAGTTTGGAGGCAAGACCTAGAAGATTCTATTTCAGAATCAATAATCTCTTTATTCGTGCTATTTTCCTTCCGTCTTTTTTGAACTCGAGTTTCTATAGCATTTATCATATGTATTTTCACCTCCTCATGCCTTTTAATTTCCTCAAGTAAAGTGGCTGTTTTGTTTCCCAGTAAATATCTTCCTTGATCCAAAGAATCTCGAAGAACTGCTGCCTTTGTCAAAATGTGACCTAATTCACAATTTACTTCAACCTCGGCAATAGGTAAGCATACTAAAGTTTCATCAAGAGGTGTTCTTAGCCAAACCTTTTCCTTCGTAAACATATCAGGTTTCCCGTCTTTTCCACAAATCAAATCACGAGTTGCTCCAGTATCTCTTAAGATTGGCATTTGAATTCCATTAACAGTGCCAATGCTAGTGTAAGGAGCCATCAACTCATTAAATGCACTTTTAGCAATTTCGTTAGATGCTACCGATTCCAAGTTCTTTTTTATTTTGTCACACTGAGGCCGCAAATGACTATAAGAACCACATTCATAACATCGGAGTTGTTTTCGTTTTTCAAATTCCTTTTCATGTGAATAATTAGAATTTTTATTCTCGATTCTTTTAGGAACATGAGATTTATGATTCCGAACTACTTCATTAAACTTAAAGGCACGGTTTTCATTTTGTTGACGAAAACCAAAATTATTTCGAGGGAGTTTTGTAAAATCTTTCATCTTAAAACTATCTCTTAAACTTTCATATTCATCTATTTTCTCTGCCAGATCATACGGCGAATTTATTTTAAGCCATTCCGCCAAAAACGTTTCCTTAATTTCAATTGGCACACGACGTTTCAATTGATCTGTTTACCATTAGTTCCTTAAGCTGTTCAAATTTCGTTATTTCTATTTCCGTAAGCCATTCCGTAAAGTAACTATTCAATTCTTGTGCATAATTTCTCCATGATTTTTCTGACGTTTTCTGGTGTTTAAGAAACATCTTAATTTTTCGCTATTTAACTTGAATCGTTAAAGAATAAGTTCCTTCACGTAATCGTAATCATCAGCCCTTTCTGGAGGTTCTCTAGCTAACATGTTAGATATCTCTGAAGGTAAAGCACTCACAAGATAAACTACCCATTCGTTTTTTGGAATATGAGCCATTTCTGCTCTACGCTCAAAATTTATTAAGTATTAACTCATATC
This sequence comes from Latrodectus hesperus, assembly GCA_037975125.1. Taxonomy (NCBI): domain Eukaryota; kingdom Metazoa; phylum Arthropoda; class Arachnida; order Araneae; family Theridiidae; genus Latrodectus; species Latrodectus hesperus. Next base: position 2,054 of record JAJQOW010002117.1, on the reverse strand, counting down.
ATCTTTCCTTTCATCGAATTTTGGCGTTATTTATTAATTGAATTTTTTGAGCATGTTCAGTCCTATTTGTAACTGATTCTGTGTTCGAAATTACAGCATTTGAAGAGATTTCCAGACGTATCATTTTCAAAATATGCTCTCTTTCTTCACGTCTTTCTTCTTTTTCTATTTCTTCTCGCCTAATTCTTTCCTCTTTTTCTAGTATTTCTCGCCTAACTCTTTCCTTTTTTTCTTCCTGTTCCCTTTTAACTCTTTCCTCGATTACCCTATCTAATATACATTTTACTTCTTCCTCATTAAAGTTTTTACTAGTTAAAATTAATTTTTTAATATCCGGGATTTTAAAAGAATCTGGAACCATTTCCCCTAACTCTTCAGCTATTTCTACTAAATCTCCCTTTTCCCCCCGTGCTAAAAAGCCATTTTATTTATTAACGCTTTATCTCAGAAGAGATGCAATAATGAGAGAAACAACAGACTACACCCACATATATACAAAATTTCGTAAATAACTATAGAAATTATTTAACACACTTTACTAATATAAAACATATCCATAACATTTAAAAAACTTAAATGAAAACAAACTATACTGTAATACAACAAATAGTGTATAGATAGAAAATCATATATTTTGAAAAGAAGAACAAGTTTATTAAATCTTCTACTCTTGATTTCAAGTTTTTTATCACCAAGCTAATGCTTGATACTCAGATAAATTGAATTATTAATCAAAAATGTATAAATTTTATAAAATCAGATTCTTATAAAAATACTACTATATTAAATCAGAAAATGAAATTATACATATTTTTAATTCAAAATATAGAACATTACAATATATATTTTTATATGTAATAGCAACAATATAAATTAAAAGCTTTAACTAATTTAAACCAGAAATCAGCTTTCGATTTCAAATCAATAAACTTAGTTAGTTAATCATATACGTCATGAAAATGATAATAACGTACGATATTTTAAACAGTAAGAAAATATCTTTTCAAATCTTTATCAATGAAAATAAACATATGCGTTTTTAAATATCAAATAAATCAGTTGATACTTTGCAAACAAAAATCAAAACCACATCAATAAATCTCACATTACTTTAAATTTACACCTATTTGTTATCATGTACTTTCGTTTTCACATAACGAAATCAAAACACCTTTCTAAAATATATATTCCTTTCATAAAATCAACTTTCTATAGCAGTAAAGCATTCAAAAAATTATGAATATAAGTGTACTTTCGATTTTACACATTAATCTATAACAACATAGTTATTTTAACATATTCCTACGTGAGTTGAAATACATCAACCACATAAAAATTATCAAATACAATTTTATAATAAGATACGCACACATTTCTTATACCAAAAAAATATTACACTGTAAATTCGAATACACGAAATACAGAAATTAGCTTTTGTAATTTGGAATACACCATTTACAAACTTATAAGCAAAATTAATTGATATAGCATGAACACTGTAAATTCGAATACACGAAATACAGAAATTAGCTTTGTAATATGGAATACACCATTTACAAACTTATAAACAAAATTAATTGATCTAACATAAAAAAACCACGTAAATAAAATTGGAACTAAATATTCTATAAATTTATATAACATTCCAAACTATTTACTTTCAATAGTAGCCAGAGAAAGATTGATCAAAATTGCCTACCTGTATTCCAACATTTCGGGACGTAATCCATTATAGTGCACATAATTAATTTCCATAGTGGATGCTAATGCAAAGCATTAAAAAGCATCAAACCGCTGCCACCAAAACATAAGTTTGTTATGAAACAAACTAATGACTCCAATTTTTAAACATACACATTTAATTATAAAAAGAACAAATTTTACAAAGGAGTCATATCTGGGTTCGCGACAATCTCTCGCGCCTGCTTCGTGTACAACAAGAGTCTCAGTATAATAAAAAAAAAAAAAAAAAAAAAAAAAAAAAAAAAACATAGTCTCTTAAAATCGGAAGTGGCGATGGCGAGACATTACAGCATAGAAGAGGAAAGAGAAGA
>JAJQOW010002116.1:0-24325 GCA_037975125.1 Latrodectus hesperus | reverse complement strand
ATTATAAATACTGTACCGAGCTCCACGGGTTCGTGTTGATTGAGAGTTGAATAAAGCGACCACTTAATGAACACAAGACTTTTATTCGTTAAAAAAAAAAAAAAAAACTTCACTAGATAAACGAAATTCCCGCTGTAACAATCACAATTATACAGCTACAATTCGTCACATACAAAAAGAAATAGCTTCCAATCAGAGGTCTCAAATACCTCAGACAGAGAACAACTAGCAGTCACAACTAATCGTCTTCACTCACTGACTGTCTTCACAAAAACTCCACTCTCTACTCACTCTTCCATGTCGGGCTGCGGTATTTATACCTGACTTGGCGGAGAAATCTACCAATTTCGCCAAGGCTCTGGAAGCTTCTAGGCTATCTCGGAAAATATTGGTCCTAGAGCTTAGGTGATGGATGTTTCCAGAAGTATCGATTTCTCGCCAAGTCGCCAAGAATCTCGCCAACCGTCGCCAAGAATCTCGCCAAGCATGTCGCCAAGTCGCCAAATCATTAAGAAATCCGCTTTTAAAAGTACAACATGTCTAAATACCGCAATTTTTGCCCAAAATGTGAGAATTTCCGATCTGTCTGAGATATTTTAAGACAAATATAATCATTATTTATAAATTTGTAACATTGCCCCCTCTCAAGGACTGCACGTCCCGGGCAGTACAATCCCCTGATAGGAGGCCAAATTTAATATAAGAGAATTTACATTTCAAGATGATACAGAGCACATTACATACACAAGCAACTAAAAATACAAGAAAAGAGAAAAGATTAAAATTATCTATACTATTTACAAAGAGACCATGGTCTACTAATTTTTACTCTACATTACGATAAGGAGCTAATCTATCATAATGTACTACCTTTGGTTTTGAAGAAGATGATTTTCTTATACGAACCACGACGTCGTTCAGTCTTTTTAGAACTGTGTAGGGACCTTCCCAGTTGGCTTGCAGCTTTGGAGAAAGTCCTTTACGTCGAATCGGGTTCCACAACCAAACTTTGTCACCTTCTTGAAATTCACGTCCTGTCGCTCTTGTGTCATACCTTGTCTTCATTCTTTCGGTCGTCAGGTTGATTCGGTCTCGAGCGAAGTTATGGACATCTTCAAGACGTGCCTGAAGGTCTCGAAGGTATTCCTCTGGCGATGAAGATGTATCCGGTGGACGACCAAACTGAAGATCACAAGGGAGACGAAGTTCGCGACCAAAGAGCATCTGTGAAGGAGTATATCCGGTAGTCTCATGGACAGCACTGCGATATGCAAGCAGAAACAGCGGTAGCTTCAAATCCCAATCTTGCTGATTTCTGGAAACCATAAGTGAGAGATTATTCAAGATGGTTCTGTTAAATCTCTCTACCATGCCGTCCGATTGTGGGTGTAGTGGCGTGGTCTGCGTCTTGTCTATTCCGAGAATTTGACACATTCCTTTAAACACAACAGAGGTGAAATTTGTCCCTTGATCAGAATGGATTTGTAAGGGTGTGCCGAATCTGGAAACCCATTGATGCACTAGAACCTCGGCTACTGTAGTCGCCTCTTGATCGGGGATTGCAAACGCTTCAGGCCACTTAGTAAAGTAGTCCATGACAACTAGTATGTATTTGTTGCCATTTGAGGATCGTGGTAAAGGACCCAAAATGTCCAATGCTATCCGCTCAAAAGGTGCTCCTACGTTGTACCGCTGCAACCTTCCTCGGCTACGTTTCTTCGGTCCTTTACGTGCCGCACAGTCATCACAAGATTGGCACCATTTCTCTACATCTTGTCTCGTTTTGCTCCAATAGAAGCGTTCTCGAACTTTCTGTAGAGTTTTCATTACTCCAAAATGGCCTCCAGTTGAGCTACTATGCAATTCTTTCAAAACATCTGAAATTCTTGATTTTGGAAGAACAAGCTGCCATTTGAATTTACGTCCATCATCGGACTCCCATTTCCTGTATAAGACACCATTTCTTATATGGAGTGAGTCCCAAAGAGCCCAATATTGCTTAGTAGCAGGACTGTAGGTGGAGATATCCTGCCAACTTGGTCTCATACTAGAAGATTCTTTCAATTCAAGAATTGGATTTATATCTGGGTCTTCTTTTGGGCTTCCCTAAGTCCTTTATCACTCTGTTGTCGCCAGATACATGTGAATGTACAGCACCAACGCAATTTAAACCAAGTTCCTCCATTATTACTGCAAAATGATTATTTAACACTGTTCTTCGGAAATAATGTAATTAAAATTTAAGACAAGAATCTCAGGATACAATATTACAGCACAGTTTTATTTTTCTATCTTACACACAATTTTTACATTCGAATGCAACTAACTAACTTGACAACGAAAATTGTTACAAAACTAACTTGACAACGAAGAATGCTACAAAACTAACTTGTTGCCAAACTCATTATTCAAAGAAAATACATTTCCAGCAACAGTTAAAATAACTTGTTTTTTTCATTTTACATGCACAAAAATAATTTAATAAATTACACATTAATTTTATCTTTAAAATTTACATGAAGATTTATTCCTTATTTTAATTAATATTTTAGCACTTCGTTTAATTTACTTCATTGCAAGATAATATTTTGCTAATGATATGATATCGATTATTTCTTCAAAAGAAAACTTGACTTGTAAAGCCATCTAGTGGTCAATTTACGATCTAGAAACTGTGTACTTACATTACTCCCTCACCAGTAACTAAGTTACGATACAAAGAACCATGGTGAAATATGTAATTTTTGAAATAAAAATAAGATTTTTTTTTTTTTTTTTTTTTTAAGGAAAAGGTATAAACACATAAAATTTTTAATCTTTAAACCTTACTGGTTGTTTTATTTTTCGACCACACCTGGAAGTTGTTTGATTATTAATTGGAAGGTGTGGATTTCTGTGATCTGAATTCTTATTTGTTTCTTTAGCTGTTGCTTGCTCGTTAACTTTGTCCATGACCAACAAATAGGCAGGTTTTAGACGGTCAATTGATATGTTCACATTTTTCTCTTTCATTGACAATGTGAAAAATTTCTCAAAACGTTCAACTACCTTATATGGTCCTTGATAAGGTGGTTCAAGGGCCTTTTTCACTCTGTCTATTCTGACAAAAACATGAGAACAAGACCTTAGATCTTTATGTACAAATATTCTTTGCTGCTTGAAACTACCTGATAGTACTGGTTTCAGATGTTCCATGACCTTCTGTAACTGTGAGACAAAGGTTTCTTGGTCCATTTTGATGGTAGGTGGGTCGAAGAATTCTCCTGGTAACTTGATGTTTGAACCATACACCATTTGTGCAATTGAGTGGTTTGTGTCTGGTCTAATGGCAGCTCTCAAACCAAGTAGTACTGTAGGTAGGGATTCAGTCCACCTTATGTTGTTATGTGCTTTTATAGCACCTTTCAGGATCCTATGTTGTCTCTCTATTTTTCCGTTACACTGAGGGTGATATGAGGTAGTATGCGATACTTTAGCACCACATATAGCAGCAAGGCATCTGAATAATTGGGATTCAAATTGTCTTCCTCTATCTGTTATAATTTGAGCAGGGACACCAAACCTGCTAATCCAGTTGTTGTAGAAAGCCCTACTAACTATTTCAGCTCTTATGTCAGGTAAAGGAATAGCTTCTATCCAGGAAGAATACCGATCAATGCAAGTTAGGCAGTATTCCATGCCTTCCGAAGGTGGTAGTGGGCCAATCAAATCTATATGTACTACACTAAATCTTGAATCTGGAACTTGGTATTCTCCAAATTTTGACTTGGTGTGTCTGGTTGTCTTCACTTTTTGACAACTGATGCATCCTCTAGCCCACTCTCGAACTTCCTTATTGATTCCAGGCCAAACAAACCTAGCAGTTATCTGCTTAACAGTTGATTTGATGCCAGGATGTGACAGGTTGTGAATCTGATTAAAAACTTTTTTCCTGAAGTTGAGAGGAATATATGGTCGAATTTTGCTTTGAGATATATCACACCACAATGTTTTTCCAGATTCAGTGGTGTACGGTTTGAACTTGAGTGATGTGTCACTGGAGCATAACTCTTTAAACTCTGGATCAGTGCTTTGCTCTTGGGCTATTACCTCATAATCAATCACAGATACTTCTTCAATCCTTGATAGAGCATCGGCTACAACATTATCGGCTCCACTGATGTGTTCTATGTCTGTCGTGAATTGTGAAATATACTGGAGCTGACGTAATTGGCGTGGAGATGCCTTCTCATTTTTTTGCTTAAACGCAAATTTTAGTGGTTTGTGGTCTGTGAGGATGCTAAATTCTCTCCCTTCTAACATATGCTTAAAGTGTTTTATTGACAGATATATACCTAAAAGTTCTCGATCATAGGTACTATAAGATCTTTGAGCGGCATTCAATTTCTTTGAATAAAAAGCTATTGGCTTCCAACTGCCTTCTTCTAATTGTTGCAATACAGATCCTATAGCCCAATCAGAGGCATCTGTACACAATGATAATGGGAGTCCAGGTTTTGGAAAACATAATAAAGCAGCATTTGCCAAATCTGTTTTACACTTTTCAAATTGTTGTACCGCTTCATCAGTCCAGGGAACCTGTCGTCGATCTTTTTCTTGGCACCCTTTAACAGCTCATGTAGTAGCGCTTGAGTTTGTGCAGCATTTTTAAGATATCTTCGATAAAAATTTAACATCCCAAGGAATGTGCGAAGCTCATGCAAGGTTGCTGGCAACTTATAATCTAAAATTACTTGGACCTTTGCCGGAAGAGGACGAGATCCTTTAGAAGTAATGAGGTGTCCCAAGAATTCAATTTGGTCAACCCCCATTACTGATTTTGCTACATTTATATGTAATCCATATTTATTAAGTCTTTCAAACACAAGATTCAAGTGCTCTTTATGTTGTTCTTCTGAAGATGATGCAACAAGTACGTCATCTATATATGGAAATAAAAAATCTAATCCATGAAAAACCTCATTAATAAATCGTTGGAATGTGGCGGGAGCATTACGAAGACCAAAACTCATTACATTGAACTCGAACAAGCCAAATGGTGTGATAATGGCTGTTTTCTGTTTATCTTCCTCAGCAATTGGTATTTGGTAGTATGCTTTCGTAAGATCAAGTTTTGAGAAAATTACTTTATCTTTTAAAATTAGTTGAAAATCTTCGATTCGAGGGATGGGATACCTATCTGGTATCGTTCGTTCATTTAATCTCCTATAATCACCACATGCACGGACGGTACCATCTTTTTTTGCTACGAGGTGCAAAGGACTTGCCCACTGGGATTTAGATGGACGAATAATGTTATGATCCAACATATATTGAAATTCTTGTTTAGCTAATGACAATTTTTCTGGGTTTAATTGCCGTGCTCGTGAATGCACTGGTTGTCCTTTGGTAGTAATGTAATGCTTGACATCGTGTTTGGTATAAGTGTTTAAGACATGAGGTTTAGTAATGTCTGGGTACAATTTAAGTAGTTCACTAAATTGTGATGTATTATTTAATGTACTGATACACAATGCATCAGTAACAGTCATAAGTTCACTTCTTATGGACAGTTTTGTGACATCATCAATTAATTTTTTGTTGTGAATATCAATTAATAACTGAAAATGATTTAGAAAATCGGCGCCTATAATGCCTTTGCTCACCTTTGCAACAACAAATGGCCACTGGAAAGCACGCCTGAGACCAAAATCTAAAGTCATGGTTTTCACACCATATGTTGGTATTTCTGTTCCATTTGCTGCATATAAAACATACGAACTGGGAGTAGATGTTTTTGCAGTTGCCGGAATTAATGAGAGATCTGCACCACTGTCAATAAGGAAACGCAGTCCAGTCGTTCTATCTTTAACAAATAAACGAAATTTGCGGCGAACTTCTTGGGAAGCAGCAGGTCTTGCCGCAGAATCTACTGCTTCTCTATGTTTTCCGCATCCTTCCAGCTGCATGGTTGTTTGCACTTATCTGGGAAACATTTTCTTCCAAATTTAAAATGAAAGAAGCAGTATTTACCTTTGGGGTCAAACCGCCTTCGTGATTTACTTCGGCTTCTATTTTTATAGTGCCCAGGACTCTGAGCTCGTGACCGTGATATCCTTGTACTCATACTTGCTATTTGCTGTTCAATAGCACATATCTTTTTTAGCAACTCATCTACAGGAGGGTTTGCTTGACTTGCACTAGCTAATTCCACCCGTGGATTCAGTTCCAGAATTTTGTCCGCCATTGTGGCTAATTTTTCTAACTCTTCATCACTCACAATCAACACATGCTTAATACAATCTGGCATTTTTTCTAGCCACAATGTTCGAAGGACTTTGTCGGAAATTTCATTTGATTCACCTAAAGCCCGCATTTTTCTTAGAAGCTGGGTTGGCTTCATGTCTCCTAACTCCAGTCCAGTGAGTAATTTTTTCATTTTTAGGCTTTCACTCTCTTTAAATGTCTGCAACAGTCTGTTCTTTGCAGTTGAATATTTATTTGTGCTAGTGTCCTTAATGATATCCCAGATATTTTCCATGTATCTAGGTTCTAACTGTGCAACTAAATAGTTAAATTTTGTTTCCTCGCTTGTGATTCCACTGATAGTAAATTGTGCTTCTACTTGATAAAACCACATTTCAGGCTTGTCTATCCAGAATGGTGGAATCTTAACACTGACTTTGTTAGCTTCAAATGTGTTTTTGTCTTCACTATCAGTCATTATGACAATATTATTTACTCCACAGAAATAATGCAGAAAGAACACGATTTAATAACGAAACGTCCGGGTCACCAGTTGTTGTCGCCAGATACATGTGAATGTACAGCACCAACGCAATTTAAACCAAGTTCCTCCATTATTACTGCAAAAATGATTATTTAACACTGTTCTTCGGAAATAATGTAATTAAAATTTAAGACAAGAATCTCAGGATACAATATTACAGCACAGTTTTATTTTTCTATCTTACACACAATTTTTTACATTCGAATGCAACTAACTAACTTGACAACGAAAATTGTTACAAAACTAACTTGACAACGAAGAATGCTACAAAACTAACTTGTTGCCAAACTCATTATTCAAAGAAAATACATTTCCAGCAACAGTTAAAATAACTTGTTTTTTTCATTTTACATGCACAAAAATAATTTAATAAATTACACATTAATTTTATCTTTAAAATTTACATGAAGATTTATTCCTTATTTTAATTAATATTTTAGCACTTCGTTTAATTTACTTCATTGCAAGATAATATTTTGCTAATGATATGATATCGATTATTTCTTCAAAAGAAAACTTGACTTGTAAAGCCATCTAGTGGTCAATTTACGATCTAGAAACTGTGTACTTACAACTCCATGGGTCTGGTTTCGGTGGAGATGAAACAGTAACTTGGCGTACCGAAGGATTTACTAACTGATAGTTCTTCTCTACTCTCGAACAATATCGGCAGCTTTCATTACACGGTTTCCTTGATAATGCATCAGTATTTCTTTGAAGAGTTTCTTTGCGTTGACGTATTTCCATTTTAGAAATTCCACCATCTTTTGTTTTCGGACAGTATCTACGGACGTGTCCGACTCCACCGCACGTCCAACACTGAATTTTTGTGTTTCTGCCACCTTTACTCAATTCTAAGCTACGCAATTTTCGCTGCAGATCTTCAATTTGCTTTCTTAGATTATAGTTCGTATCAGTAGCAGAGACGGCTCTGATGTAGTGCTGGTCTTTACGCGTGGCTTGCTGGGCAGCCTCTATCTTATGTGCGTATACTAGGGCAGATCCGATATCCTTGACATCGGCGAGTCTAAGTGTTTTCTGTATCTCTGGATCCCGCACACTATCGATGAAGTGATGGAGAGCCAAATCTTGACGTGTCTCAGCTGGGCAGTCCGAAAATGCTAGATGGGAAAGTCGCTGAATATCGGCAGCCAATTCTTGCAGACTTTCACCCGCTTTTTGATAGCGGGACTTTAACTGTAGTCTGCTATATTCTTTAGTGCACTTATCTCCAAACCGCAGCTCAAGCGCACTCGATAGGGCTTGGAAATCGTGCCTCTGCTCCTCCGGAAGCGTCTCGAGGATGTCAGCCGCGTCTCCTCTTAAAGAAGCCGTCAGGTGAAAAGCTTGGGCTCGGGGATTCCATCCATTAGCTTCCGCTACCATCATAAACTGCGTCTTGTATACTTGCCAGGATGATTTCCCATCAAATGTTGAGAGTTTAATATTGGCTAGGAAGGCACAAATGCCACGTTGGGTTCTTCATGTTTGTTTGACATTTGCTTCTCCAAGCGTTCAATCTTCTTATTCATATTGTCTAATGCTCCTTCAACGTTTTCTTCTATCTCCAGAACTTTAGTTTCAACTGAAGTTACCTTATCTTCCATTGCATTCATCTCCTCCTGAATGATGTTGGAGAATTCTTCTTTAACACTTACAATGTCCTTCTTAAGTTCCTTTTTAAGCTCCTCCTGTCCAGATTTTATCTCTTTCATCACCTCAGTTTTAATCTCTTCTTGTCCAGCTTTCATCTCCTCCTGTCCAGATTTTATCTCTTTCATCATCTCGATTTTAATCTCTTCTTGTCCAGCTTTCATCTCTTCTTGTCTAGCTTTCATCTCTTCTTGTCCAGCTTTCATCTCTTCTTGTCCAGCTTTCATCTCAGCCATCTGCTCCGCTAATTTTTCGAGAAGACTTTTCATTAAATCCATATCCATTTTTCTTGTGACACGCTGCATCAACTCTTCAATCCCACTTCTGACACCAGTTGTACCGAGCTCCACGGGTTCGTGTTGATTGAGAGTTGAATAAAGCGACCACTTAATGAACACAAGACTTTTATTCGTTAAAAAAAAAAAATTCACTAGATAAACGAAATTCCCGCTGTAACAATCACAATTATACAGCTACAATTCGTCAGATACAAAAAGAAATAGCTTCCAATCAGAGGTCTCAAATACCTCAGACAGAGAACAACTAGCAGTCACAGCTAATCGTCTTCACTCACTGACTGTCTTCACAAAAACTCCACTCTCTACTCACTCTTCCATGTCGGGCTGCGGTATTTATACCTGACTTGGCGGAGAAATCTACCAATTTCGCCAAGGCTCTGGAAGCTTCTAGGCTATCTCGGAAAATATTGGTCCTAGAGCTTAGGTGATGGATGTTTCCAGAAGTATCGATTTCTCGCCAAGTCGCCAAGAATCTCGCCAACCGTCGCCAAGTCGCCAAGAATCTCGCCAACCGTCGCCAAGTCGCCAAATCATTAAGAAATCCGCTTTTAAAAGTACAACATGTCTAAATACCGCAATTTTTGCCCAAAATGTGAGAATTTCCGATCTGTCTGAGATATTTTAAGACAAATATAATCATTATTTATAAATTTGTAACAATACATTATAAATGAAGACACATTTCTGTGAATATTGATAACTGTACAAATATGTTCAATCTTTCTCCTCAAGGTTAGATTTTTATTTTGACACCCGTCACGGGACAACCCAACGGTCCACGCATCCTCATAAATTGCCTTCTGGGTCGTGTGTCGCGAAAAAAGAGACCGGGAAGATTCATTTGCAGTTGGCAGTGATTGGGAAGGTGTCTACATTCACCATCACTGGGTTGTTGACGTGTCCATATTTATCTGTGATGTCCAAAATTTTTACGCTGGTGCGGCGTGGATGTGAAGAAAAGGATGCCAACTCAAACATAACCTCACCATCTGACTGTCGCTTGGTGACGAGGGAGTATTCTTAAGCCGTTAACCTTAACGTACAGTCTAAAGCTCCTCTGCAAACTTATTAAAATAGTAACTTAAAAATTGTCCCACACACGCAAAGAGTATTTTATAAGTTAATCGTGTGCTGTCCATCGAAAACATGTAGACAGCTTTGAAAGATGACACTGTTTTTCCTCAAAAAGTAAGGTCTCGTATTGATCTTCATTGGCTTGACAGCCCAGGGTGGGATTTTGCCTTCCTCAGAAGTGCATACCAGGACCCCTATTTTTGGACAAGGTCATCCAGTTCGTCACTTTTAGTGTTTTTAGGTCGTTTTCAAGGCAGTCCCACCATCGGAGTTTCGGTCGTTCTCTTCTTCTGGTGCCCATGGGGTGAGCCAAGAAAAATTTTTTCGTCACCCGATTGTCGTTGATCCGGCTCAAATGTCCTGCCCGTTTTAATCTCTGTATTGAGATAAATTTAACACTATCTGGTTCTTTAAATAGTTTATAGAGCTCAGAATTAGTTCTTCGCCATGTATTCTCACACTTTATTCCATCAAATATGCTTCTTAAAGTTTTTCTTTCAAAAATGGAAATCTCGTATAGATCAGCTACAAATAAATGGAATAAAGTTATTGAATATGAAGAGATTCTCTTTTCATTCATGCCGTTCCTATTGGCAGCGTAGTGTTAAAAGCATAGACATTTGCGTTGCACAGTAGGTATAAACACTACTTTTCCAAATATCTAAAAAAGTAATAATTATCTTTAATTTACTAAGTAAAAAAGAAGAGGTGTTAAATACTTTATCTCTATTGTCAATGTTTGCTCAGAGATAACAATGAAGCAAGAACAATCCTGGAATGGTGTGTAATGTGGTGGCATAAGCAAGATCAAATCATTGTAAATTTTTTGTTTTAACTGAACATAAGCACAGATTCCGTATAATCCAGAATTCCAAATTCTGAGTTTTTTTGGCGATTAAGAAATGTTGCCAAGAGGACGTATTGTACTCAGAATTTGGCATCCTGGATTAAAAGGCATCTGTGCTAAACACCAACACTATCTCAGTGAAACAATTTTCATTTTAAATTAACCTGAGATAAACATACAGATATAATTTTCACATTATTCCGTGCAAACGAGACCAAAAGTTCAATGACAAACACAATGACGATTTTATTTATTAGGGATTTTGAGATTTATCTATACATTTTATTCATCTCAATGATCTTCAGTTCGTTGGTTCGATTCTGATTTCAGCTGCTGTGGTTTAGAATCAATTGAATCGTCATGTGCAGAAAGTAGAAGACCAAAATCAAACACTTTGTTTAAAAAAAAACACAGAAAAGAGTGTTACTGAATTAGAAATAAGTTTTTAAGATTTAAACTTCATAATTATCTAACTGGAGAATTTTCTAAAGTTTAGGATATGAAATTCATTTTTAACAATTTTCCAAATGGAGGTCGAATACTTCCCAAAGGGCTTTTAGTTAAAATTATTATATCTATAACAAATTTTTAAACTCCGTAAAATTTCATTCTGATTGTAATATTTTTTAAAATTAATAAGCCATGATGATACAATCGATAATGACTTGCATCGTGTCATTTATTTATTTTTTTTAATTTTCCAATAAATTAAAATTAGATGAGAAATAGTTTAAGAATAAAAGGTGAAAAATTTGATAGATAAGATTAATGACTTAAATTTGATCTGATCACTTGAATGAAGGTATCGAGGTCATTTGATTCTGCAGGTTAGAGAAATGGATCACAGTGGATGAGCCACAGTTTCTCATCAATCTCATCTATTGTTGTAAAGGAGCAGGTTTATTTACGGGAATAAACCCGGCTTATTCCCTTGCGAATTTTAAAAATTCATCGAGACTTTGAATGTGACCGAGAGTTTTGAAATTTTTCAGATTTAGAAATTTTTGAAGTTTTTTATCAAATATTTTCTTAAAATAAATAAAAATCCATTTATTTTATTATTTGTACTACTAATTATGGTGATAAAAAATTTTCCAGGAAAAGGAAACAATTTTGCGTTAATGATCAATTTAGAATAACATCAAAAATTATTGTTCAGGAAATTTTTTTTCTTTCTTTCAATAGAAATATCAATACTTATTCTGACAGTCCTGAGAAATATATCTTGTATTAGCATTTCTAATATTAATTCATTATTTTTATTGTTTATACGAGTATTTTTATTTTTCTTAGAACGAAACTAATTCACTTTCGTACTAGAAAACAGGAGAATTTTTTTTACATAGTTCACTTCACTTCTCTTCATATTAAAGACAAGATAATCCATTAAACGGAATATGATTGGTTGAATCTTTTTCTTTAAAATTCTTGGTATATTCTCAAAATTCCCCATATAATTCCATTGGCTCAAAATTGCCGGGAATTTTACATCTCTAGTTTTATTAACACTGCCAGTTACCTAAAAGGCGACACCAAGAAAAGGCAGCAATATCACAATCAAATTTTTCCTTTGATCCCTTCCAAATGATATGTTATACAAAGATCAAATGATTATGAAATTAATCTCTAATGAAGTGTGGATGATAATGTTAGAGCAGTCCTTATTGTGTTAGCTGTTACGTCTTGGCAGGAAATCAAAAAAGCCCTGCATGTACCTTAAAGGTATAATTTCCACGCGGCTTCCGCATATTTTAAAGCTGATCTGAAGTAGCAGAAGGTGATATATACAGAACAGATGTGTGCAAACACAGACCACACATTTCCAATTGACAATAGACCTGGAGAATAAGCTAGCCAAAAAAGCAATTCAGTATGATGGATAAAGAACTCTTGAACGTTACGTTCCACGTAGGGTCTCTCATTATACTCTTAAAATAAGGCTGTTGGCAAGCGCTAAAACATTTGAGAAAAGTAATATTGTCTATATAGCCAATGCGTACTAGAGCAATGCGGGATTATAATTTAAACCAGCGGTTCTTAACCTATGTGTCGCGACCCGAAATTGGGTCGCGAAGCATATTTCTTGGGTCGCGCTGAGTCGAACCAAAAAAGTTAGTAATACACCCCAAATAATAAGTAATACCAACACCTCCTAGAAGAGTTATTCCCTAATACAAGTTATACCCTAATACAATGTTTTGGTTTTACCGCTCTTCGCGAATGCCTTCCGGGAAGGCCATTCACGAATTCCTTCCGGAAGTGACATCCAATTCCTGTCCTGAGGCTTTCTCATCTAGGAGGTGTTGGTAATACGCACGCCATTGCTTTGCGTGCGCGCAGACTCAGTAAGCTCTCTGTAAAAAACTCGTTTCTGCATATTGTGTTGTGAATAACAGTAAAACGTGAATACAAGCATTTTAGAAACAAGTTTTGTCTTATTATTAATAATGGAGTGATCAAGCTGCAGTGCGTATTGTAAATTTGTAATCACCCTAATAATGCCAATACGTGAATATAAGGAAGCATTTTTAGAATTAGGTTTTACTTGCATTTATGATCGAGGAGTGAACAAGCCGCAATGCGTGTTGCGCAGTGAAATATTAAGTAATGAATCGATGAAACCGAACAAATTTAAAAGACATTTTGATGCAAAACATAAAAATTTTATAATTTTGGTGCAAACATCAAAAACAATTACCGGAACAAGTTTAATCCTGAAATAGATATAAGGTGCTCCTTGACAAGCATTCAACCGAGGTTTGGAGATCGTTCAAAATGTATTCAAGCACAAGGTTCTCATTAAAACTGTATGACTTGCATTTAAAATTTAAAAGTGTTAACATATGCATTGATATTTTTTTTTTTTAGGAATAAGTTAAAATGTCAAGTATTTTCAAAAAGTTATAAATATATTTTAATTTGGTCAATAAAAATTATTAAAAACACTTGATTATTAATTAAATTTTCCTTGGATCGAAAAGTACTTTTGTTTATCTTTATTATTAAAAAAATAAATAAAAAATTTGTAAGTTAAAAAAAAATCATCATCATCATAGGATTGAAGATTTTTTAAAAATACGATCTAAAATAAAGCAATGAAAAAATTTTGACGTTTTTTTAGGTCGCGACATGAACATATTTCTCAAATTTGGGTCGCGGCTTAAAAAGGTTAAGAACCACTGATTTAAACCACCTTCCTTATACTTGGTGGATGATCAGTGCGGCAATGCATAACGCGATAATGAAGCATTCCCTACACACTCGAATCCGACCATCATGGTATTGGGGGCAGACGGGGGATTCTTCAATGAAGACAATGTCATCCATTCCGTTGTTCACATCCGTTAGAGGTGTAACCACCTGAGGTTTTGAGAAAAAGAATGTTAAAATGGACATCTTTCATACATTTCACTCAGCTGGAATGAATGGCTGTTGTTGCACCAGCATACTTCCCTGCACTTAGCCTTGAGATGAGCTTTACCAGTTTTATAAAAGCAGCCGAATGGAGTTTTCGTCATTTTGAAACAGGGATCAAACAGAAAACTCCCAAGACTTGACCTTCCACCTCCAGATGGGCCACCTCACCTGGAGGACATAAGCGACTAGTTTTAATGTGTCCCACCCGACTTCAGCGAACACGACAGATCCTCGGTTATAAGCTGGAATTCAATCTCATTTCCATCCGAAAGGGAGGATGACTCCTTCACTAACTAGGCACGGTGGCCTCAATTATGGGCCATCCCATGATACAAAATTATATAGGATTACAAAGGTACAAAAGTACAAAAGATTACGAACTACAGAAGTACAAAAATACATAAAGTTACAAACTTTCAGAAATAAATAGGATTACAAAAGTATATAAGTACATAGGATTAAAATTTATGACATAAAAGAACATCTCAGTGACAAAAAAAAAAATGAAGAGATGCTCATGTATTAAGAACAGTCTTTTGAAAAGAGTCCATAAAAACAATTTGAAGCTGCTACTTGTACAGCTACGTGATAATTAAGTCTAAGTACTTAAGCTTGGGATGTAAGCAGAGGAGAATCATGAGCATTGATCATTTTTATTGAACCTCGTGAATAGGCACTCTTGACGAATAAGGAAGTTCATAAGTTGGTTTAGTTTTTGGCCTTGTTAAAGAGGACGGTTCGTTTCCCGTTAATAACCCACTGCTTTTCATGGGTTGATAAATGCCACGTCGAAGTAAGTAGGCAGACCGTGAGATAATGTATCGGGTCTCCCTCGTTACCACTGGTACCATTTGGGGTCTCCGTTATATACCCACCCTGTAAAAGTAAGTGGACAATGGGCCGTGGCCCGACATCGCGAGCGGACACCGAATGAGATTGAATCGATTGAGCGATGGTTCGTGGTACAGCTGAGCTATTTATCCTCTTAAAAGTGTGGTTTCAGCTTAAAGAGTGTTGTTGTTACTTATGACACTTGGACAAACTATGCGAATGCAGGTCTTTATTTTTATTTAACAAGGGTGCGTCTTTCATTTAACCAGAACATCACGAAGGTGAAAGTACAACTTTGCTCTAAGAATCCTCCGAAAGATGGCACCACCAGAGGATCCACTCCCTCCATTTCAACATTGATCTGAAGGGGTAGGAAATTTTCTCCAAACCTTTTCACCCATGGAAACTGTTCAACGACCGACCACAGGACTTTCGATTCCACAGAATTAACGAGCACGTATATCGCATGTACTCGCTGGGTCTTTGACGGCATTGGAAATTGTACCCCTCCCTTTCCATCGAACCCCACCCCGGATGAAAGGCCCATGTCCTAACCACTAGGCCACAACAGCCCCTATAGAGGCCACGGTGGCTTGGTCGGTTAGGGCATCGTTCTCATTATCGGAAGGTAATGAGTTCGAATCTATTTATTTATTCAATGCCATGCAAGCAATATGGTGTTATACGAGGTTTGTCCGGAAAATACGCATAAAAGTTGAATAATAACTTTATTTTACAATTATTCAGGTATTACAATATGGTCTCCTTCAAAGTACTCACCCTGAGACGAGATACACTTCTGCCAACGCCGTTTCCACTGTTGATAACATTGCTGAAAGTCTTCATTTGTGATGCTGTTCAGTTGCCGTGTCGTTTCTGCCTTGATGCCTTCCACACCTCCCAAGTGCAGCCCCCGAAGCCCCATTTTGCATTTAGGGAAAAAGAAGAAGTCACAAGGGGCTAAATCGGGTGAATAAGGCGGGTTGTCTATAACGGTGATCGAGTTTCGGGCCAAAAAGTCACGCACAATGAGCGACGTGTGAGCGAGCACATTGTCATTATGAAGCATCCACCTGCCCCCCTTTTGCCAAATCCGGTCGAACTTGGGCCACACGAGCTCTGAGATGTGTCAAGACTTCAAAGTAAAAATTTCCGTTCGCTCTCTGGCTTTGTTCCTCAATCAAAGAGAGCTCCATGCCGACGGCAGGTGAAAAAAGTAACTTTCAACAAGCTGCCGCACACTCCTACTTACACACAGAGTGGTCTGACTCGAACTGAGCGTTGATGGGATTGGTTACAGCAGTAGTGCCACCTGGCGGTGACTGCAAACAGTAAAATCAAGTTATTATTCAACTTTTATACGTATTTTCCGGACACTCGTATATAGGTGCGATTGTTTACATCCGTTCACCATTTCCTCTTGCATTCAATAATTACAGGCCCGTTGCTTGGTTTCATTCCGACACGTTTTCATTTTTTCGATTCACCGATCACCAATTTCTCTGAAGAATAATCCACAATCTCTTTGTTACTCGAACTCAGAACTTTCCAAGAAAGACCCTCATAGTCTTCTAAGAATAGTTACAGCTCAAAAGGGAAAATATAATCAGGAGAAAATAATTCCAGAGTGCTGCAATTTCTCTTCTCCTTTTATACAGCCCTAGCAGTAGCCATCCGTTATGTGCGCATACGCTACAATGCTAAGGATTTCTATCTCATGTGTGAAATTTACACATCTTAGGAATTTTATATATATATATATATATATATATATATATATATATATATATATATATATATATATATATATATATATATATATATATATATATATTGTGCATCAGCAGTATTGAATTGAATAGTATGATTGTGGTGTATCACGTCAGTGATAAATATTTAGAAGTATAAAATTGTTTGCATTAGTAAACGAAATATAATTTTTACGCCAGTTACAAAAAAAAAATTTAAAAAAAATTCTGCGTCAGCAGTATTGAAATGAAATTCAAGTTTGGTTTGTTTGTCGCTCAACGATCATTTTTTGCACACGAGGGCTAATTACACCGGGACCTACGGTTTAAAGTGGATTCCGAACCACTACAAACATCCATGCCCAAGGTGGGATTCGAACCCACGAACTGTTGAACCGTAGGCAAGAACGCTAACCATTCGGCTGCCAGCTCGGCGAAATGAAATTCAAAGTAGATGAATGGTTATATTGTATTCTAAAGTTTAAAATATTACTTTTTAGAATTGTTTTTACGTCAGTGAAATAAATTTCATTGTATGGATCATTGTGTATTTTATGATTATTTTAATGCGTCATTATATGATTCATTTACATGGGTAAAGCATTTCGCAAGAAACTGTATGAATTTATGTGTGTGTTCTTTTTTCTTATTTATAAAAAAAGTGATTTATTTGAAGTAGAGTATTAGCTAATTGTATCATACCTAGTATAAATTCATTTTGATTTCGATTCTCATTTGGAGTCGAAAAGTCTGTGGGTGTGGTAGAAAGAAAAACAACCACACCAGAGCGAAATCGTTATTCATTTTTTTATTGCTTTTTGATTTTTGGAAATGAAATAGAAGAAAGAATCTTATTTAATATTTTGAACTTGCTCATTTGCATTTTTTTTTTTAATGGACTGTACAAATAATTTTTTTTATTATGTCGAATATGATATATATATATATATATATATATATATATATATATATATATATATATATATATATATATATATATATATATATATATATATATATATAAACACATTTTAAAAGTTGTGTTATTTTAATTATCACAGTTTAATAAATTTGCATATTTTTTAAGTGTTTTGATTAAAGATTTGAAAAAGAAATTAATGTTTGAATTTTAAATGCATTGCTGTAAATTTTGTTTAATGTGAATCCGTATGTTATAATAACAGAAAGAGCTGCATAAATTAATGCTATTTGTGAGTTCGTTTGGAACTAAATTGATAATTATCTATGTGTTTTACAATTGAAATGTTTTTATTACACAAATGAATATATATTGACATAATTTAAATCGAAAGTCTTTGCTTATAATTATCGTTTTAAAGTTATGTTTTGATTTATTATTATTAATATTATTTTGAAATTTGAAAAAAATTGGTTTTAATTCACTGTATGGTTATTTTATCATTTTAATAAGTCATTTCCGCAGTAATTTAATTTGATTTTCAGTTCGAAAATCTAATTTTGGTTGACAGAAAAACAAAATTTTTTGATTTAATAAATTCATTCAGACGTCTTAAAATATTTAGCATTAAATTTGACTTACTTCACGAAAGAAAATAAGTCAGATCTCTTAGTTTTGGTTTCAGAATCAGGCATTGCGTTGGAACCTGATGTCACGATAATGAAAATTCGAGAGCTCATTACTGGAAGTGCTTGTAATATGATGAAGCCAATGCCACCCGACACAAACCACATTCTTACAGTGTTCCGATGTCATATCGAGCAGAGGTAAGCAGGCAAGTACAAGAACTTCTTGATTCGAACTTGATGGAGCCATCTGAAGCTGAGATAACTTATCCAATTGTGTGTGTAGCGAAGAAGGATGCATCAATCAGAATGTGTGTGGACTATAGAGCTCTAAATACAGTGACAAAGGTTCCGAATTTTTCCATGGAAGATATGCAGGAAATGGATATTTACTGCTGGTTTGGCCCAATATTTAACATGCCTAGATTTACAAAAGGGGTATTATCAAATAAAAATGAATGAAAACTAAAGAGTTAACTGCTTTTTCCACTCACGATGGAGATATACCAATGGAAAGTTCTGCCTTTTGGGTTGTCTGGCGCATCTGGTACGTTCCAGAAGGTTCTGAACCAGGTGTTGAAGGAACTCTCTCCTATGCTCCAAGAAGCATATATTGATGATATAGTCGTTTATTCGAAAACTTGGGATGAACATTTAACACATTTAAAGAATGTCCTTACAGAATTAGGAAATTATAAAATTTTCTGTGAAACTTGAAAAATGTACCTTTGCAGCAAAAGAAATAAAATTTTTAGGTCATAAAATAGGAAGCGGTAAACACGCGCCTGATAAAGATAAAATTTTAGCTATAAAGAAATTAAAGCGACCCACCACCCAAAAGGAATTTAAATCAGTGTTAGGATTAATGGGTCTTTATCTATTGGTTTGGTTTGGTTTCCTTGTCGCTCAACGGTTATTTTTTGCACTCGAAGGCTAATTAGACCGGGACTTACGGTTTAAAGTGGATTCCGAACCACTACAAACATCCATGCCCTAGGTGGGATTCGAACTCACGAACTGTTGAACCGAAGGCAAGAGCGCTAACCATTCGGCTGCCAGCTAGGCGGGTTTTTATCGAAGTTACATACCAAATTTCGCAGAATTAGTGTCGCCTTTAACGGAGTTAACTAAAGGTAAAACGTCGAATGATGTTAACTGGTGTAAAAGAGAAGAATCTCTTCAGCGTTTAAAAGATTTGCTCTGTGAAGTCCCTGCATTGTCAACTCCCGACTGTAGTAAACATTTCCAGATTCATTCGGATGCGTCTAACCATGCAATTGGTTGCTGTCTCACGCAAATGGGTGATAAGGGTAATTATAAACCTATAGCCTTTTTTAATTAAACATTTAATAATATGCAGAAAAATTGGTCGACAATAGGGAAAGAAGCATATGCAGTTTTGTTTGATCTTAAAAAGTTTGATAAATGGCTACATGGTACAGTGGTCGAGATTAACGACCACAATCCTTTAAAATTTTTAATTGAAATTACTCCTAAGAGTTCCAAATTAACAAGGTGGGCATTAGCATTGCAAAGATGGATCTATAAAATAATTCATCAACCTGGTATTTTCCATCTTGGGGGCAGATGCTCTATCCAGGCTAGAAAAAAGATGAGTAAATTTCTTGTACATCAATTTTTAATGTTTATTGTGTTTTCCAAATTTTATTTTTATATATTTGAAAGTGTGTAATATATACATGTAAATGATCAGTGAGTTGAATGTGATGTCATTTTTTTTGGATCCCACTAATTATTGGGTTACCTAAAATCTACTTTCGTCAGTCGAAAAACAAAAATTTTGATATACAAATGCTTGATTCGGCCTATTTTCACTTATTCATCTGAAACGTGGACATTGACCGAGAAGGACAAAGAAACCATCTCCATATTCGAAAGAAAAACTTTAAGAAACATATTTGGTGGAATAAAATGTGAGATTACGTGGCGAAGAACTCCTCATTCTGAGCTCTATAAACTATATAAAAAACCAGACATTGTTAAATTTATCTCAATACAGAGATTAAAATGGGCAGGACATTGGAGCCGGATGAACGGCAATCGGGTGACGAAAAAAATTTTCTTGGGTCACCCCATTGGCACCAGAAGAAGAGGACGACCGAAACTCCGATGGCGTGACTGCCTTGAAAACGACCTAAAAACACTAAAAGTGACAAACTGGATGACCTTGTCCAAAAATAGGGAGTCCTGGTATGCACTTCTGAGGAGGGCAAAGACCCATCCTGAGCTGTCAGGCCAGTGAAGAATTATTGGGTATTTGGTAAGTTTTATTTTCTTTTGGCAAACATCAACTCATGTGGATTGTTTATTAATTTCAGCGTTTATATGTGATTAACTAATGATATTTTCTTGTTTCTGTCTGGGTTCCATCAAGCAAATAATGCAATGTCAAGACTGTTTAAGTAATATTCTGGAGTTTTACTCTTGGCGGCGGCGAGTGAGGGCGCGTCAATCAAGGAAAAGCGTGGGCGAAGAGGAGAGGGAACCGTCAGTTGGTATGAGGAGTACCAGAAGTCCCAGACGATGAAAAATATATGTATCTATAATTTATGTTTGTGTATGGTATTATGAAATAAATGTGTTGTCAGAATTGAAGGATATTTTTGTATTTGTGAAATATCCTGAGGTCGATGGATTCATATCACCACGATACAAGGTTGCAGCTCAAAACATAACGAGAACCACGCCGCGTTATGTTACAATTACTTTACGTAAAACTCTAAATCTTTGTAAAAATTCTAAATAAATAATTCAGAGCTTAAAATAACACAAAAGTTTTCTTAGCAATTATTATTCTCATGTAAGAATAAAAGTAAGATAATCAATCGCAATTATTTCAAAATTCAATCTATAACGATAAAATGCGTTCAATACTCCTTTCCAGGTTCATAGACTATTATACACTGCTGGACAATTGCTAAGGACGGATCACAAATTGCAATGCAGCATAACAGTAAGCCATACATGAGGCCTAGTAGGATAAAATATAGTTGCCACACTGTTCAGACATTAGAATAAAGAATATTTATTGTTCTGGAAAGTACAAAAGCTGTGAAACATCTGAAAGAAAAAGAAATGCTCATTTGATGCTGCATACGGAAAACTGGAACAATGCATCTAAAAGTCAGCAGGTACCTTGAATAAAGGTAACTAATGATATTTTCTGGTTTTCTTTTACGGGATATGTCCACCGTAGAGTGCAATGCAACATTCCGCACGTCGTATCATACTTTGCACAACATTATCCAGCAGCTGTTGAGGCAATTTATCCCATTCTTCTGGGAGTGCACGGATGAGGGTGTTCTTGTTTGTCAGAGGATAGTTTCGACCAGGAATTTACCTCCCCAAAGCATCCCACACATTTTCAATGGGGTTTAGGTCTGGAGAACGTGATGGCCATACGAGGCGTTGAATATCCTCGCTGTCAAGATAATACTGAACAGCGAGTGTTCGATGACATGTTGCGTTGTCGTCCATAAAAACAAATTTATCACCGACAGCACCACGGAAAAGACGAATATGAGGAATTAAAACTTCATTAATGCATCGTTGGCCCGTCATAGTCCCATTCGCAACCACAAGTAGGGGCGTGCGGCCATTGATCATGATGCCGGCCCACACCATGACACTGCATGTCAGATATCGGACCCTTTTCTGGATATTTTCTGTACGATAAGCAGTACCACTCTCGCGCCACATCAGTTGGCGTCTACAATCCGATGACAGACTGAACCTACTCTCATCTGAGAATAGTACGCATGCCCAGTCCCCTGTTCAGTCCAATTGCGATGCTCACGACACCATTGCAAACGGGCAGTACGGTGCTGTCTGGGCAATGGGACACACACAACAGGTCTGCGGGTGTATAGTCCTCCTCCCCTCAAAGGTCTGGCAACAGTTTTTCGGGAGATCTGTTTTCCTGAGGCAGTAAGAAACTGATTTGCCACCTGCTGAGCTGTGGTGCGCCTGTTCCTTTTTGCTGATGGGACGATATATCTGTCTTCTGCATGCGTCGTACTTCTAACAAAACCTCCCCCGTGCCGCCTACTGCACATTCCAGTAGTTTTAAATGACTTCCAAGCCGTGAAACAACGCTGTGAGCGATGTCGAACCCCCTGGCAACATCTGTTATTTTTCGCCCTTCTTCGATCTTTCCAATAATTCGGCCACGCATAAAATCATCTAAGTGATGTCGGGAAGACATGGCAAAAATTTAAAGTTCGTCTAATAAAGCTTTCCTGTAAAATTTTGACTTGAAACAACAACTGTCCACACGTGTCAAAACCTTTAAAGCTCTTATGAACGCTATCATGTGATGATCAGACGTGGAAAAATAAATTTGCATACGCATACTTCTTACTATTTCCCGCACTTATTCTAAGTTTCCATATTTTGCTTCCTTTCATTTTGTGGTTGCCATGGATGATAGTGTTATCCGTCCTTAGCAATTGTCCAGCAGTGTAATTTAATTGTTCGTCTTAAGAAATTTGAAGTAACACATAATCATTTATATTGTTTTTTTATTTGTTATTAGCTTAAACGTAGTTATCTAGAGTAACTTTTCCTTCAAATTAAAGTGTGAGTATGCAATTAATTTTCGCCCCTGGTCAACTCATCGGAAACTTGCATCAGGAGCGTCTCGGTGAAAATTTAAAATATATAATTTTCTTTCGAAACATTGATTATAACGTTTGGAGTAATTTCGAAACAAAGTAACTCTGGTCTCCCTGTAAAGTTGCTTACCCGACTGAAAACGAATGGTTAGCGCTCTTGCCTGCGATTCAACAATTCGTAGGTTCTAATCTCAAGTTTGGGTTTGGATGTTTGTGGTGGTTCGGAGCCCACTTTGAACCGTAGGTTCCTGTTTTATTAGCCCCCGCGAGGAAAAAAGGAAGGTTGAGCGGCAAAGAATTTCATTTTGATTTGTTGATTTTAATGGCGCAAGGTCCGATTACGGGCAAACTGCACCAGACTTTGGATTCAGAATACTTGGTTATAAAATTGCTGGTAAAATATAAGAGATTAAAATATCTAAATTGTCAGAAGATAAATGTTTTATATACTGTTAAATAAACCTATAACACGTCAAAGAAGCCAACCCTGTGAAATCGCTTATGCCGTGATGTTATTAGCGTTCCGAAAGTACCTTTCCGCTACGAAAAATGTTATCACTTCAAAAACAGTAGTATGGGATTTTAGTATTTCTTACGCCAATAAAACGCTTTTAAACCCCGAAAATGTCAGGATCCCACTATTTAACGATTAACTAAAGAAAATATTTTCGAGTGTTCTATGCTTCATTCGATTTTTTTAGCTGACAAATTGAAGACAATTTTAAACAATATGCCCCATATAACTAATTATTTTTCTACATCGCAATTTTTCAGAAAATCGTACGTTTACCTCTGTATCCTCAAAAGCTTGTGGGCTTGGTTTGGCAATTAATATTATTAGTAACCGAAATATTGGATAAAATCTTCAATTTAATTCAGTCACAAACGTTAAAAAAGGGATAAAAAAATTTACGTAAGCAGTACTTTATATATCACAGAACAATCCGTTGACAAAATATTAAAGATATTTCATTTCCTACTATTAGTTCAATCACTCCCAATAAATTATTCACATTTTCCGTCGTTAATATAAATATAAAACATTTTATTCATCCACTCAATTTCAAGTACCTTTTTTAAAACTTGTAGTGGATGACATAAGATGTTAATATAGTTTTACCAAAAATTAATTTAGTTTCAGTTTTACATAGGAGAAAAGAATCGTTTTTTGCTGACCTAAGAAGGAATTTACTTATTTATATATAACTTGCTATAATTTTTAAGTAAGCTTTTGCTTTATAATTGTCCTAGTAAGTATAAGTTACTGACATAAGAATAGCTCCCGCGAATATGTCTGTGGCTGTCTGTTGCCGGGCAAACAAGACTATTTCCAACAAAAAAAAGCCAAAAGATGCCTATTGTGAAGTATTGAACGCTTTAAGGGTGGTTTTGGCGATTAAGGTACTTAGTGGGCCAAAGAGCCTTTCTTGAAGAAAAGTTTATTATTTTTGAAAACACAATCTCATTAATATTAAATTTTATTTAATTTAAAAATGAAGAAAATAAAG
>JAJQOW010002115.1:0-24342 GCA_037975125.1 Latrodectus hesperus | reverse complement strand
AATATTGTTCTTTTGAAGAACAGATTCTTGACTTCAAAATTGGGAAACATATTTCTAAGATTAAGAGAATGAAGAACACCTAAGTCTTGTCTCTTATATGTCTAAATGGTGATGAATAAATTTTCGTATACTGTACATTAAAATTTGGAGAATTTGCTATGTTTAAAGATATATGGAAACTCATTTCTTCAGAAATATTGACTTTATAATGCAAATGACTGGGCCGATAATAATATGAAATACCATTAATAGGGTTTGAAATTGTGAACTGAAAAGTACCAATGTTGAATTCATGGCTTGCGACAAATATATAGGGGCCACATGAAAATATATATTATTTAAGATAAATTTGCTTACTCTTGATTTAAAAATATTCAATAGTAAAATATTTTTAGCATTAGAATCATTATGGCGAGAGACATACTAATAGCTAAAAACAAATACACCAATATGGTGTTAGAAGTTTTGGCAAATTATAAAGAGGAGAGAAATTTTATATAAGCAGGACTTTATCAACTTAAATATTACAGTCTTGTTAAGCATGAGAATTTTATTGAATTTTAAATATGTTGTTAGAAATAGTACTTAACAGACATTTATTTATTTTTTTAAATGCATATGTAAATGTGTGAAGCAATGAAGAAATCAAAACAATTATTAATCTATTAATTCTTTTTTACATATATTAAATATATATACAGTAAACGTTTCTATCTATTTCTCAATCCTCTTAGAAATTTAGATTCAAATATTTAAGAATGTTCAAAGGTGAAATTTTAGTTTTCCTTTAACGTTCAGCAAACACTATAAATAATCGCAAGAATATAACTTCATAAAAATACAGACCTAGTGTATTATTACTTGAGATAACGATATTTAGTTAAACATTTGATTGAAAGACTTTAAAACTTTATCTTATACTTTACTCTGTTTCGTTTAAATTGCTTTCTTTCTTTCTAGTAATTCTGATTTAAAACATTTCAAATGTCTTTCCCAAATGACAGACAGATCAATGATTCCATTAATATATTTAAGATTATTACAAAAATTTACATGGAGGAATACAAAATGAAATCAAAAACATACTTGTTTGAGTTTCAAAATAATGTTTTATTTTTTCCCATTTCAAAGGGGAATATTAATACACTTTTCTCTTAAAAGGAATAAAAATCGAGAGGTATGCATAGGAAGAACAGTAGCTAAGAAAACCAAAAAGTTGTCTTTTAATCTCTTTTAAGACAAAAATAAAGTTAAAAAAACATTTTTACATTTCTTGTAAAATATTTTACAACATTAAATTTGCTTTAAGATTGTAAATGTCTGAAAATGATTTTGTCATTCGAATCAAAAATTCTTTGAATGTTCTTCCAATAATATAAGTATAATGTTCTTTTATACAGTAAAACTTACGACTAGAATAGGAAAAGAAATAAAGATTTCAAAATTAATAAAGGAAATTAGTTATGAACTAACAATTAATGATAATTAACATATCATTCTGGGAATGTCGACATACTTTCAACATGTCTTGGTAAAACTTAATATTTGCCTTGATGTACACATGCTTAAAGCCTTCATAGTGAAAGCAAAATTTCAATATGTAATACTATGGTATAAAGGAAATGCATGTGTTTTTTCCTTGTAGCATATGAATCAGAACAAAAATAATTGCATTCACGTATTTATTTAAAAATAATAAAACAGTAAAATAAGCAAATCGTAATTTTTTATTTAATTATTTATTTTAAGAAAAACCTTAACTGCCTCTCAGATGAAACACGATATTTAACTTTATGTTTCTTAAAAATTATAAAAAATAATTACCTTTTGGAATTCCTAATTTTTGTATATGTCTTTTATGATTGTATTTGGAGCAATTAAAAAAATATAAATTTTTGATGGATGATATTATTCTTTGAGCAGTTTCATTCATGTTTTCAATAATGAGCCATTTGATTCACTAGTGTGTTTATTTAAGCTAAAAACAAATTTAGAAACGCGCGCACCGCAATTTTCTAGGAATGGTTCTGATGAATTTCTGAGATAAAAATAGTTTTCATATAAATTCTTGTTGAAGACATTCATTTTATGTATGTAACTTGATTAGTTTGATCTTAATAATACGTAAAATCTTAATAATAACATTAATAATATGTGAAATATATTTCTGAAATGAAACAAAAATTTCTGCAAAAATTGTTGTCTACCTTTTCAAATATGAACAATATAATAGGAAAAAACCGAAAATATTTGATTTGTTGACAGTCTGATGTGAAACGGGGAGTATGTTTTTTTCCTACAAAATGAGGAAATGTGAGACTGCATTGGGGTTTAAAGTAAGAGTAACTCGCATAAAAGGAAGTGGTTTTACCTTATTTAACTTAAAAGTTAATTAGTCTTGTGAGTTTCAAAGATAAAAAATTAGGTAATGATTATTTGATAATTATAGATATTTAATTAAACTCTCTAAAGTAACTTCGAGTTATTTCATATGCTTTTTGAAACTTAGTAATTGCTCTGATTAATTCAAATAAATATATAAACTTGTGTCCATAAATTAAGGATAATGCAAGTTCAGGCAAACAAAGAGACAGAAGCAAAACAACTTAGATGTGACATACTGGTAAAGTCTATTTATTAAACGAAGGTACAGAGCAAAAAATGATGCTGTATGCTGGACATCATTAATAAAATTTCCGACTTTTACTCCCTGGAAAATACTTTTTTACAATCATCAGAAATTATCAAAATTGTTGCAAGTATTCTCAAACAGGTGAAGAATTTATAAAAAATGTGAACCATAATTGAACTGGCACATTGATTAGGTAAATGTTGATCATTTATCTGAATAATTTAATAAGATACGTAATTTTTATTAGATAATAGAAAGAATACGATACGAGAAATACGATAATAGAATTCTTCATGAGCACTTACTTTGATATATCTTTTAATAAGATGCTTAATATGAAAGGGCATTAGACGAGAAATATTCTGTTAACTCTTTTATTTCCAGTAATATTAAGTTATCTCTTTTGTTTCCAGGACACCATATTGGCCTGGAACCTACTTGAGGACAATAGTTTTCTCGAATATTGTCAAGTTTCTCAGATAAGGACGACAGTCCAATACGTCAGGCGTTACGTGATATTTATCTAAAACAGTAGCCAAGTGAGCAGCCCAGGAATCACTGGGGATAACAGCTCCTGTGAAATTTTCAATACTGATATGGCAGCTCGAGACAGAGCTGTATGGATAACAACATTTTCAAAGTGAAATGCAGCACCTCGCGTAACAAGGATATAGAAAGAGAAAATTTCGTAGAAGATTACGGTACCTGTTTTAGGACCATTGACAAAAAGGATGCATTGGTAAAGATTCAAATCCTACTAGTTAGGGTAAAGGAGAGTTTAATATTTCGAGAACGAGGTCTCTCTTATTAGAAGGGTTAGTTTTACTTTTAGTTATAAAATTTTGTTCCATGTCAAGATTAATACAGAACTTAATTTTTTTTTGTGGTGGAACAAGTAGATCATGTTAAGGCTTTAAATGAAGTGAATTTTTAACTGAAAAAGTCTGTCTGCAGAAAGCGCATGTGGGTCTTTAGGTTTCTAGGCAGGTCTTGTTTGAATTCATTCCAAGGCGAAAGCCTCCAAGAACTCTAATGATCTTTTGGAAGAAAATTAAGGCTCTCTCTTGAATTATAAATCTTAAGGCATTATCCTTAATCAACATAAGCATGACGTCAATTAAGATAGTTTTTCCTTCTCTAGAAACAATACGTAAGGACTGATTTTTATTTTTTTAGATTATCGAGTACATTTTCAATGGTCATAACAAGTGGTTCATTGAAATAAATAAGAATGGAAAATATGAACGCGCTATAGGTTTCGAGAAGGATATGTCCAGTGCAACTCCACCTTGCTCCACCCTGGTGTTAAAGGACACCGTGTCTCTTCATGGCATGGTTGGACAAGTTCTCTTTATGTGACTTTCATGTTAATTTGTGATGATATGTCACACCTAGATATTTAAATTCATCGCACAAGGCAATTTCGGTGTCTTATACGCCTGCCGAAGATTCAATGTTTAGTGAATAAGTGAGAAAGTCAGGTAGTAGGCATTATTTAAGTTTAATTCCGTTTTATAAGCATCGCAATCAAATATCCAGTGCATCGGCCAGCCAGAAAAGCCTCAGATTCAGATAAAAAATATTTGCTCAAATGCCTAGATTTCAATAGGGCTATGCCGTACCTAAGCCTGAAAGAACTCTAGAGCAGGAAGCCTTTATTCCAGTTGAAAACATTTTTCTAATGCCTAGCTTTGGCCTTTTTTCAATAGTAGTCCCTTCAGCCAGTCTATGTCAAAAGCAAAGTTAAGGTTTAAAAAGTTGCTGTAAGGACTTGTCTGTTATACAGGGCGTCCTTAAACTATTGACACAGAAGGACAAGGTAGATCAAGAAATTCTAAATCACGTCTACTCCTCAAAAAGTAGTCAGCAAGTTTCCAGGTAATAGTTTTAGTGCTTCTCACAATTACTTTCTCCAGAGCTTTACCTGCAATATTATTAAGTGATATTGATCTTTAACTAAAGAATAGAAAAATTTGTCTTTGTAATGTATTGGTTTAATGACAAAGGTATGAATCAAATTCTATCCCAGAAGTAGTCTTTGGTTTGAATACAGAATAAAAGTATTTTTGCGTGAGTGTTTTAATTGTTAGCTTCACAGAAATGCTGTGCAAAAACATTTGTTACAGAATAGTTTGATATACGTTTTTAAGTATGAATGTTTGTTTAGGTGAATCAACAGCATCATATATTACATTGCGCGTAAAAATTTGATTGTTCCCTTACTATCATACTTGAAATGAATTCATTAAATGAAGAGATCGCTTATTGCTAACCAAGGTCTTTTTAAAGTATGCAGTTTGTTTTCTCTGAATTATAACATCGCAAGGTGGAGAGTTAACTTTGCCTTTCTTCTAAGCCAGTCTCTCAAAGCTCTCAGTGAGGCTAAGACATCTGTTCAGAAATATTTCATTTCGTTTGCTTTTCTCAAGGAGTGGACTTTTTAACACAAGGTATTGCGGTGTCATTAAAAATTCTATATAATTAAGGATTTAGGGTAAAATCAATTTTATCATGATTAAGGCCATGTTCCACAACTTCAGTAAGAAAAACCAATTTGTTTTCTTAAATTTCCCAGAGATTTTTGATGATGAATAGGGTATGCTGATTTCTGATCTAATTTGGGTATTTCACTTTCTTCAAGCACCTGCCGGTGTGCTAATCAAGGGACTTTCAAAATCCTTTGCTTTGTGTGTTTGCAAAAGTCAGTAGTTACCATCAATAGCTTTAGGGTTGTGCTTTTACTAGTATAATGCAGATAAGTATGCGGGTTTTTTTTACCGGATATTAGTTCGAATATAGTCGAGCTCAAGAAGTCCTTTGCTCTCCTTCTCGCTTCCTTTGTGTCAGAATATCACATCGTAGAATGAACATTACAATTCTACAAAAATAGAATGTTTTAAGCGATTAATATAGGAAAAGATGGAATAATTACAAGGAGAGGGCATAGTTATGAAACTTTAATACTTAAAGTTATACAACTCAATACTTTCTTAATTTAAATCATAAACAATAGTTAGGAAACTTTAATATTTACATTTTGTGATGTCTTCTTTATAATACGGTATATCTTTGTGAAATACTAGATTGGATTCAATTTATATGTTTGTAAATAGAAACTAAATTTAATTTCATAAGTTCTTCCTTCTATACATTATAATTCAAATCTATAAGTATCCACGTAATTTAATAAATTTTCTAGATGCACAGTGAAGTTTAGACTTATATAATATATTGGTTTTCTGCTTTAGTTATATACATATCGGAATTTTGTAAACAAACGCATTAAAATAATGTGATTAACTGCAATTTAAAAGCATAAATCAAAAAAAATAATCTCTATTAACAAATATATCAAACACTTTATCTTTAGTTCTAGAGACCTGGTTCCATATGAAACCATTTCTCCGAAGAAAATAAAACATAAATGGAAAGTATTCTGTCAGCAAACTTTTAAAATATTTTATATAAGAAAATTTCTTATTTTATATTTGGTAGTTACTTATTAACTTGACAATAAATGAGAAGATTTTCTGAGATTTATCTTTATTGTCTTTGCCATTTGTTCCAACAACCAAGCATCAGACACAAGAATGCTTAGAGCTGGATTAATTGGCCGGATTGTTCATTTATGATAAAGCACATTATTTCTATGATTAGTTGTGTCTTAACATCAACATTATCAAACAATTTACAAACGTTAAGCAACAAGATAGAAGTCCAAGCGTGAGATGATTGAATGATGTGGATTTTTTGTTTTATTTGTTTGTGTGTTTGTCGCTCAACGGTCATTTTTTGCACACGAGTGCTAATTATACCCGGACCTACGGTTTAAAGTGGATTCCGATCCACTACAAACATCCATGCCCAAGATGGGGTTCGAATCCACGAACTGTGGAACCATAAACAAGAGCGCTAACCATTCGGCTGACACCTCGGCTGAATGATGTGAAATAAGTTATTGGGAAATTATAATTTAAAATTTGGAGTGTGATGCAGGATTTTTTTAGATGTTTGAAGTCTCATTCATTAAGAAAGTTTCGCTTAAAATTGTAATGCTTCTGAATTAATTATATTGATAAGGGTTTAAATTTTGAAGCAAAAATCAACAAGGCAATGCATGTTGCGTATTTATTTTGAGTTATTTATTAACAGCCATTAAATAAAATTACAGAAAAGTAAAATATCTTAAAATTTATATAACCTTAGCACCATGAAATACGATAATACCATATTAATAACTTTAATGTATGGGTTGAAACCTTGGGTGCATTATAATAATATGAATTTAATATTAATTCTGATAAAGAAGCAAATAACGTATTCAATCTTTGTTATTTTATAAAGTGCGGAAATTATATTAAATCTTAATTAAGATGATGGTAATTTTTGCATTATTAAACATTAATTCTTTCACTTCTAATTTAGTTAAACATCTGTGAATCTGTGAAGGCATCAAAATATTAGTTATTCTAATAATAATAAGTTTATGTAAATTTCGTATATTTTTATCAAAACTCTTTTATATGCTTCGAATACTTGAAAAAAGCTTATTCATTAACATTTTGTCCTTAAGATAGTATGTTTTAAATACGACCCTTTGGCACCAATATAAGGAATTACAGAATTTCTGAGTTACAGATAGCATAGTTTGAGTGTTTGCTTTAAGGACTTTGAATTCGGAGGTATAACATAATGTTTGTGCACTTTGCTTTAAGTTATTTTCTTTTTTTGCGGT
This sequence comes from Latrodectus hesperus, assembly GCA_037975125.1. NCBI lineage: Eukaryota > Metazoa > Arthropoda > Arachnida > Araneae > Theridiidae > Latrodectus > Latrodectus hesperus. Next base: position 16,975 of record JAJQOW010002115.1, on the reverse strand, counting down.
TTGAGTTCGATCATTCAAAATGTTATTTTGAAATGACAAGTATTATTAAAAGTAGTAGCCAAGGTTTTTTGAGTTTATGGGACAAATACACTACTGGCCATTAAAATTGCTACACCAAGAAGGAATGAAAATAACAGAACGATATTTATTGAACACATACATTATAGAAGAATGAACAAGTGATTCTCAATGAACAAAGAATAACATCACCGACTCGATTTCGATATATTTAATTGCAAAGATAGAATCAATAATACCGATAAAAATCTTTTGTCGTAAAGCTGTGAACATGATGTGTTAGTCATTAATATGAACAAAATTGTCATTGAGATTATTTAGAAGTTTATCCCTACCTGAGGATATATTCAAATGATACCAGCTTATCAATTAAACATTGCTTGATACTCTTGGAATTTTTACTCGAGTAAATTTCGCAGAAAATTACAGAGTAATTTACTCCATGTTTGGGAGTTCTTATATTATCACAAGAGACGTAGACAAGAATGATTTACATCTCCGTAAATAACAAAGCAATGTATGACACGTTCTCAAGCGATTTTGAAAATAAAATATTTTATATAAGAAAATTTCTAATTTAAAATTTGGTAGTTACATTGAATTTATATAAATAACAAATGTTTTATACTCATGCTCATTACTAATTCAAGAAATTGATGTTTTCAAATTAATGGCCTTGTCTGGATGATTTGCTGGATACGTTAATGTAATATGACAAAATATTTTGTGCTAATCACAGTTTTACATTTTATTTTTTCTGAGATACTTGCAATTAATCGTTCTTGTAATTTAGATATTAATGAGAAAGTTGGCTAATATTAATTTAAAAGGGATTTCTTCTGAATAATTAACTTGTAAATTAATGAAAAGAGATTCAAAGAATGATTTTAATTTTTAAATATTTTTCTTCAAAGTACTAATCCCTACAAATACTTATTATTAGATTGATTCACATAATTGTCCTGTTATTGAAAAGTATATTTTATCTATGAACACAATCGAGTTTTAATATAAACATTGCAATAGACATTACAAATTTAAAGTGATAGAGGTCCAAATCGGAGAAGGCAGAATAATGTAGAATGCTAGGAAATATTAGTTTAACGTTTGGGTTGCGATGCAATCTTTTGAGTTAAATACACACTCATTCATTCAGATAATTTCGCTCTAGAATATGCATTGTTTCTTCGCCACTTCGCACTTCATGTTTTGGAACTTCAGTGCTTCACGGGATTTTCCAAAATATTCATCACAAATAAAAATGAAATTAGTATAACCACGTCGGCAACCACATATCGGGAAGGATTTTTTTTGTTGATGCACTAGAGAGAAGAATAGCTGCATGTCAAACAAAGAGAGGAGTTGATTCAGAGTACATACAACGGCCCCTCATAAAGGTGCGTGATTGGTTTCTGGTTAGATATCAACCAATGAAATTACGATGAGGTTGGGACACATCATAAGGAATAAAAGATTTGTCGATATGACAAAAGAAGACATCATAGCCTTTATCGATTGCCATTTGGTTCCCGTGACCGATAAAGAACTTGAGATGACAAAGTTTGCAAGTGAGTAACAAAATGAAAAGGAAAAGGAGGAAAAAACTGAAAAGCTTGGCCTTACCCGGGAGAATCTGCAACAGTTGTGCAATATGGCAAGAGCGATAACAATTAACACAAGACATGGACGACAATATGTTTCAAACTGTCGAGTTCAACAATCCTGTTGACAGGGTTATATTCTTGTACAGAGGAATTTTTAAAAAATTACTTTTTTACATACATATTACATACATTATTTTTACATGCATATTTCACAAATGTATTTTATCTTAATTTTAATGTTAAATGATTAACAAATGAGAAATGCATAGAAAGCTGTATGAAAAATTTGCAAACAATGAAATATAAGAGACCTTTTGAAAACTTTTTATTAAAAATATTGCTGATTGTCTGCTTAAAATAAAACCAAACCTCCGTTTAAAATTTGGAGGCTTAGGAACAAATAAAAATCAATAAAATATTTATAAAATAAATGAGAAAAAATTTATCTTAATGTATGGAAATTACAAACTTAAATTTGTAAATTAATAGTAAGAACTAAAATGAAAAATTTTTACTTGAAGTACATTAAATATATGAATGCAATCCCAGCTTAAATTTTAAATATAAATGAATTTTAAGCAAATGAAAATTTTTTAGAAAGTTAGAAAAAATTAATGATAATGCATTTGTGAACTACGCTCAAATTACGCGTTAGAGAACTGGTTAAAATAAAACCAATACTCCGTAAAATAGAAACACTAATGCTGAGTTCAAAATAAAAAGAAATATTTATAAAATATATAAAAAAAATATCTTACTTGATAGTTACATAGAATTTATAAAATAAATTCTTGTTTTGCATTATTATGATTTTTATACAACTAAATTATATTTTCTCAATATATGTAATCAATAGATATATTTCTCAAAATAATTCTCTTAAAATTCAAGTCATTGCCAATGAAATGTTTTATTGTTCACCTTTCTGAGAGTTTAGCAAATGTATGCTACTGTGCTTTTTTAAAATTGAAAAATACTTGAATAATAGTTTAAATTGAAAAAATACTTGAATTTTTCAATAATTATATAGTTAATTGAAAAAATACTTGAATAATACTTTAAATAGAATTCTTGAATTAAATTAACATGAAGATTAATGAAAAGACATATTAATATAATTCCCAAATTTCTAATTTATTTCTACGAACACCAACTATCAATAGATAGATAAAAACCTTATCACTAGATTAACTCATCCAATAGTTTTGGTGTTGATTGCGCATTTTATTTATATGAGGAATTGTTGCGTAATCTTCATGGAAAATATTTGTCCGGTATACAGAATGTGCTAAATAGAATACGGTCTTTAAATACGATCTTTGGCACTTATATAAGGAAATAGAGAAAACTGAATTTAAAGTTACGTATTGGCTGCTTTGTTTCTGAGTTATTTAAATGTTGAGTTGTTATAGATACTTTAAATTTTGATATTTGTGACAGATTCTTTATGCATTTCATTCAAATATTTTCTTTTCTTTCTTTCTTGTGATTCTTATATCAAACATGCCAAATGTTCTTTCGGAATAGCAAGCAATTATTAAGAAATGTATCCTACATTTTTAAGGTTATTGAAGAATGGAAAATAAAATAATAAAAATGAAAAACATTATATTTTCTTGTATATTGTTAAGAAAAAATTTATTAAAAAGAATTATATTTTCTTGTATTCAAGTACTTTGTTATCTCACATGTTGCACATCGAAATGAAGGTGGAGTCAATTGCATAAAATATACAGCAATACGTGAAACAGAATTATTTTGTTTAATTTACGTTTAAGCCAAAGTATTATATCCCTGACATCCAGTTCTGATAGTTTCACTGCAAAAGTCAACAAAACCGATAACAATGTTTTGTCACACAATCATAGAAGCATGATATATTGATAACTAATATAAATCAAAACGTCATTGAGGATATTTGGGAATGCATCTTTACCAAAAGAAATATTTGTAAAATAAGACTTCAGCAGTTAAACGTTACTTGTTACATTTGGGATGGTATTTATTACTGGAGAAATATTCGGAGATAATTTCAGAGTAGTTTTCTCCATATTTGAGAATACATGTTATTTAAATCACGTAATTTATATAACATGTTTCAAAACACCCCATTAGCATTGGAATATCTCCGTTTTCCATATAATATTATTTAACATGTTTGAACTATCTAAATCATAGTTTTCTTGTAAAAGTTAAGTATGTATATTGCATATCATAAAATATATAATTGAAGAATTTTATTTTCTTATTTCCTTGATGATTTTTGGAAGAATTAAAATTAAGAACTTTTTAAACCATTTTAGAATACATCTCATTATCGCTTTTGAAGAAATATATAAAAAAATAGAATAGGAAATAATGATAAATTGCTAAAGAACTGCAATCACTTATTAATTCATAAATATTTTTAAAAAAAATTAATCTAGCTATGGTTTAAGCGCGCAGGAAACGAAAATATTGAATCGACAAGGTTTTTCTTTGGTATTTTTAGAATTTATATTAAAGTTATACTTTACTGCTGTGTCTTTGGAAAGAAGTTTATTGATTGAATAAAATAGTCATTGTAGTAAATTACGGCAGTATCTTATTTGTATTTTAGAACACAGCAAAGATATTAAAATAAGAAAAATTGCTTCATGCAATAGATTAATTCAAAAGATGAAACAGGCAGACCGTAACTTATTTAAGTGGTTGTTACTTTAGTAGTTTGGACTAAAAGAATTCTTGCACAATTGATTACTGAAAAAGAATTATTAATTTTAGTTAATTTATTATTAAACTCACACTTATGAAAATGATATCATATTGTTGGTCTCGTTGAGATTTATCCGATGGTATAGTTCACGAAGCACTGTGGTAAAAATAAACACCTTTTAAGATCCAAATGAAGGAGCAGTTAAAATGCACGTCTGCTGTCTTCGGACTCCTCTCTCTCCACAAACACGTTAATAAGTATGGAATTTTCTCCATATTAAAATTATGCAACTATAATATTTACACATTTTGGGGCATTTTATATTATGGTAAACCTGTGTGAAAAACTAGAAATTTTAAAGTGCAATAAATTATATACTTTCCAAATGTAAATTAAATTTATATTTACACACAGGTTAATATTTAGATAAGTATGTATACAATTTTATAAATTCTCTAGAGGTAGAGGGAATGATATTTTTTCAATAATATGCTTTTGATTTATTTACAATAAAAAAACATTTGGTTTCATGCTTGAAATTCAATACTGCATGGGCCAAATTATGACAAAAGTCAAACACTAATACATTAAAACCAAACGAGACCCTTCACTAGAGATGTGGACAAGAATAATGTACATCTCCGTAAAGAACAATGTAGTATATGACAAATCTTCCAGCCATGTTACAAATAAAATATTTTATATTAGAAAGTTTCTAATTTAAAATTTGGTAAATGCATTGAATTTATATAAACAACAAATGTTTTGTACTCATGTGCATTATTAATTCAAGAAATGGATGTTTTCAAATTAATGGCCTTGTCTGGATGATTTGCTGGATACGTTTATTTGATATGACATATTTATTGTGTGCTAATCCCAGTTTTACATTTTGTTTTTTGAGATACTCGCAATTAAGCATTCCTGTAATTTAGATATTAATGAGAAAGTTGGCTAATATTAATTTAAGAGATTCCTTCTGAACAATTAACTTGTAAATTAATGAAAAGAGATTCAAAGAATGATTTTAATTACTTTCTTCAAAACTTTAGTCCCTTCAAATACTTATTATTAGATTGATTTACCTAATTGTCCTGTTATTGAAAAGCGTATTATATCTATGAACACAATCGGGTTTTAATATAAGCATTGCAATAGACATAACAAATTTAAAGTGGTAGAGATCCAAATCGGAGAAGGCAGAATAATGCTAGGAAATATTAGTTTAACGCTTGGGTTGTGATGCAATCTTTTGAGTTAAATACACACTCAATCATTTAGATAATTTCGCTCTAGAATATGCAATGTTCCTTCGCAACTTCGCACTTCATGTTTTGGAACTTCAGTGCTTCAAGGGATTTTCCAAAATATTCATCACAAATAAAAATGAAATTAATATAACCACGTCGGCAACCACATATGCGGGAAGGATTTTTTGTGTTGATGCACTAGAGAGAAGAATAGCTGCATGTCAAACAAAGAGAGGAGTTGATTCAGAGTACATTACAACGGCCCCTCATAAAGGTGCGTGATTGGTTTCCGGTGAGACATCGACCAATGAAATTACGGTGAGGGACTATTTCTTCAAGTTAAATTCAGAGACCGTAGAACAAAAGGGAAATGAAAAGTAATTGTAAGGCAATTTTTCGTAGATAATTCTGCAGCATCCCAAATGCGTAAGAATCAGAAAGGAAAGTTTAAACATCACAATCTTTCCAAAACTGTATAACGGACTTAAGTATATATTGGATTACATGCATATTTAATGTCCTGATTTCGTTAAGTATTTTTAATCGCAACCTTATGGAAAATGAGAAAAATGTAAGGCGATATGGTAGAATGCTTTAACCCATTTGTATTGCAAACACCTAGTATAATTATGGCATTACGCTTTCCTCCACATTAAGTATGGAACTATAATATTTACATAAGTTTTTCATATTATGCTAAATCTATATAAAAAACTAGTTTTAAAAGTGCTTAAAATTATATATTTACTCAAGTATCTATATACTATATTTTCAAATTCTCTAGATGTACAATGAAGATTTTATTTTCAATAATATGCTAGGATTTAATTATAGTTGCGAAAATCTTTTGATTTCATGCTTCAAATTCAATTATGTGCGGGACAAATTATGACAAAAATTAAACACTAGCATACCAAAATCTATAAAAGAACTTTCTTATATTATCCCAAGTGACGTGGACACGAAAAATCCACATCTCCATGAAGAAATTCATACAGAAAAGAACAACATTCCAGTAAACTCAATCATAAAATATTTTATATGAGAAAATTTCTAATTTAAAATTTGGTAGTTTCATTGAATTTATATAAATAAAAAATTTTACACTCATGCGCATAATTAATTCAACAAATAGATGTTTTCAAATTAATGGCCTTGTCTGGATGATTTGCTAGTTTTGCTTATAGATAATGACAAGTTATTGCAAATCAAAGTTTAACGTTTTATTTCTTCTGAGATACTTGCAATTAAGCGTTCCTGTAATTTAGATATTAATGAGAAAGTTGGCTCTCATATTAATTTAATAGGGATATCTTCTGAATAATTAACATGTAAATTAATGAAAAGAGATTCAAAGAATGATTTTAATTTTTAAATCATTTTCTTTAAAACATTAATCCCTACAAATACTTATCCTTAGATTGATTTACCTAATTGTTCTGTTATTAAAAATCTGTATATAATATATATAAACATATATATCGTTTCTAAAGATAATCTTTAATTTCTATGCCGTATGTTAAAAAAACCAAATTGCGACAGAACAAAAATCTTTACCTTTAGATTGATTCGCGTGATTGTTCATTCATCACTACGAATATTATTTCTATGAATATAATTGTGTTTCTCCATCAACATTGCCAAAATATTTACAAACGTTAAGCGACTGGACAGGAGTTCAAGCTTGAGATGATTGAATGATGTGGAATAAGAGCTATTGGGACATTATAAATTAAAACTTAGAGTGAAATGTTGCATTTTCTATGTGTATGAAATCTCATTCGCTTAGAAAGTTTCGCTCAAAAATGCAATGCTGCTGACCGCGTATGAAATAATTATATTGATAACGTTTTAAATTTTGAAGTACAGATAAAGAAGGGAAAAAATGGCGCAAATTTAGTTTCTGTTATTTATTAACAGGCATTAAGGTAAATTACAGAAAAATAAAGAATAAAAAATATCTTAAAATTGTGAGGCATTAGCATCATAAAATACAATAATATCATATTATTAACATTAATTTATGAATTGGAAATTTTGGGTGTATTATAGTAATCTGAGTTCAATATTAAGTCTGAGAAAGAAGAAAATAACGTAGTTAATCATTGATATTTTATGAAGTGCGGAAATTGCATTAAATCTTAAATTAAGATAGTTGTAATAATTAAATCTTTAAACAATTGTTATTTCAATTCTATTTTTAACTATACATGGAAATGTGTAAATCTGTGAAGGCAAGAAAATGTTAACTATTCTAATAATAATAAATTTATGTATAAATAAAGTATATTTTTATCAAAACATTTTTTTGCCTAGTAATCTTCTGGGAAAAAATTTATCCTGTTTACAGTATGTCCTTAAAAGGATATGTTTTAAATAAGTCATTTTGGCACCAATATAAGGAATCACAGAAAATCTGAGTTCCGGATAGCATAGTTTGAGTGTTTGTTTTAAAGACTTTTAAATCGGATGTGTAGCAAAATGTTTGTGCACTTACTTTAAGGTGTTTTCTATTCGTTTTTACTATTTTTTTCTTGTGGTTTGAGTTGGAACATGTTAAATGTTCTCTAGAAATGACAGGCATTTATCGAGAACAGTGGCAACATTTTTTAAGATTATTGGTCAATTATATACAAAGTAAAAGAAATGAATAACAATGTCATATTTCGCTTGACCTCGAAAATAACATGAATCGCGTTTTATACAGAATTGTAAGATAATATTTATGAATGGTATGCCAAAGGTACATATATTAAATTACATATTTTTTAACTTTTCACACTAAAAGAAAAATTTTATATAAAATAATTTATGCCAAAATCAAGTGCCTTTAATATAGCTTGGTAGAATATTCTAATCTCATAAAGAAATGAGTGTAAATATAAATAGTTATTAAGCAATAAACTAAATACCGAATAACAATTATCCCGTGTGTGTGCGTGAAGATAAGGGAATTTATATTAACTTTTTCTTGTGTGTGGTAAAGTAAGTTACTTAAGTTTTTTACACTCTCACTTCTGTATTACATACAGATACACAAGTGAGCACTGTAAAAAGTAAAATAATAACCAATATTTAACATTTGATTTATGTATGATATTTTTACTATATTATTTTAAGCACACAACAATATAGTTAAAAAGAATGAATATAATCTAAAATGATTCAAAAGGGTTGTTTTATACCATTATGCAGTTCGTGCAAATATCAAAATTAACAGAAAATTTAATTATGGATACAAATCTAGAGCAGATAAGATTATGGCTGATATACTTCTTGAGTATCAATCACAGCCAGGAAACTAATCTCAGTAATTGAGAAATAAAATATAAAACCTGCGGACAATTCGATAAATGTAAGTCCAAAACTTTTTTCTACAAAAGAATGCAGATTTTGTTTAAAGAAACAAAATCTCTATAATAAAACTGAACACCATTGAACGTATATCACAACTGCGTTAAAAGTATTTTTTTAAAAAAACTTCTTATTTAAATTTTGGTAGTTATATAGAATTCATACATATTTTTTAAAAGTTGAGACCAGGAAATATTCCTATTCGCATTATCTATAGATTCCTGGTGCATTTTATTCATTAAACAATAAAATAATTGCTGAAAAAATTTTTATATTTCCTTTTTTCCTGAAGATCGTCTGATCATGCTTTTAATGTTTACGAATAGATTCTTGACTTCAAAATTGAGGGAAACATATTTCTGATATTAATCGAATGAAGAAAAAATTCTAAGTCTCTTATATGTCAGAGTGGTGATGGTGATTAAGGATAATGCAAGTTCAGGCAAAGAAAGAGACAGAAGCAAAACATATTACTTGTTACATACTGGTAAAGTCTATTTATTAAACGAAGGTAAAGAACAAAAAAAGATGCTGTATTTTCGAAATTATTAATATCAATTGCGACTTTTACTGTCTGGACACTACAACTTTCTAAACATCAGAAATTCTCAAATTGTTGCAAATATTCTCAAACAGGTGTAGAAATTCAAAAAAATGTGAACCATAATTGAACTGGCACATTGATTAGGTAAATGTTGATCATTTATCTAACTAATTTGATAAGACACGTAATCCATGAATGGAAGATGATTTTGATATGGAATATACATGTTTGTTTTATATCACATTCACAAATTTGTATAAGCAATTGCAGAATAAAAGATTTGAAACAATTACATAGTAATCTTTATAAGATGTGACATTAGTATTAATTTTTTCTTTGTTGTAACATAGATTAATCACTTAATATAAAATCTAAGGACCAAAATGTCTCTTATCCTCCAAAAGGAATATTGTAGAAAAAAATATTTTATTAAAAATATAGATAAATACAAAATTATTGTACTTTAAAATCAAACATTTAAATGAGAAGAGTAACAATCAATTTCAATATACTCCTACTGGTGAAAAATAAAATTATTGGCCTCTTATACAAAACATCTTCGCAAATATTTCGCAAATATTCCTCGTACTGTCTAAATATTTTCTCTAAGTGTGGCGCATAAGAATATAGGATGTGCAGAGTCAACATTGAAAAAGGAAAAAATTTGAATCTTTAGAGATACATTTCGAAAACAATCATCTCAACTGGCAAGATTGAATTTTACAACCGATCTATGCCTTGGTCTGTAGCACAAATTCGGGATAGCAATATTCAAGGACTTACAAGAAATACGATAATAGAGTCCATCCTGAGCACTTAGTTTGAAAGATCTTTTAATAAGATGTTTAATATAATATGGAAGGGCATTAGACGAGAAATATTCTGCCTTATGAAAGCTCCTTTTAGCGGGAAGTTAGCTTTTTCGTTTCCTAGAACACATTATTGGTTTGGAACCTACTTGAGCACTATAGTTTTCTCGAATAATGCCAAGTTTGTCAGATAAGGAAGACAGTCCAATACGTCCGGCGTTACGTAATATTTATCTAAAACAGTTGCCAAGTGAGCAGCCCAGGAATCACTGGGGATAACAGCTCCTATAAAATTTAAAACTGATATGGCAGCTGAGACAGAGCTGTGTAGATAACAGAATTTTCAAAGTGAAATGCGGCACCTCGCGCAACAAGGATACAGAAAGAGAAAATTTTGGAGAAAATTACGATACCGGTTTTTTGACGATTGACAAAAGGGATGCATTGGTAAAGATTCAAATCCAAACTAGTTGGGGTAAAAAAGAGTTTAATATTTCCAGAACGAGGAATCTCCGAATAGAAGGGTCAGTTTTACTTTTAGTTATACTTTTGACCAATGTCAAGATTAATCCAGAACGATTTAAAATTTATTATTTTTTGCAGTGGAACAATTTTGTCGTGTTAGTGCTTTAAATCAAGTGAATTTTTAACTAAAAAAATCTCTCTGCAGAATGCGCATCTGGGTTTTTAGGTTTCTAGGCAGGTATTGTTTGAATTCATTCGAGGGCGAAAGCCTCCAAAAACTCTAATGATCTTTGGGAAAAAAATTAAGGCTTTCTCTTGAATTATGGATCTTCAGGGATTATCCTTAATCAACATAAGCATGGAGTCAATTAAGAGTTTTTCCTTCTCTTGAAACATTACGTAAGGACTGATTTTTATTTTTTTAGATTATCGAGTACATTTTCAATGGTCATAACAAGTGATTCATTGAAAAAATAAGAATGGAAAATATGACCGCGCTATAGGTTTCGGGAAGGATATGTCCAGTGCAACTCCCTCTTGCTCCACCCTGGTATTTAAGGACACCGTGTCTCTTCATGGCATGGTTGGACAAGTTCTCTTTATGTGACTTTCATGTTAAATTTTTATTAGTATGCGGGTTTTTTTACAGGACATTAGTTCGAATGTAGTCGAGTTTAAGAAGTCCTGTACTCTCCTTCATTCTTCATGTGTGTCAGAATATAACACTGGAGAATGAAGATTAAAATCTTTGTACAAAAATAGAATATTTTAAGCGATTAACATAGGAGAGGACAAAATGATTACAAGGAGGGAATAGTAATAAAACTTTAATACTTAAAGTTTTACAACTCATTATTTCTTAATTTAAACTATAAACACACAGTGTTAAGAAACTTTAATATGCACATTTTGATGTTTCCTTTCTAATACGGTATACCTTTGTAAAATACTAGATTGGATTCAAATTATATATTTGTAAATAGAAATTAATTTTCTTTTTTAAGTTCTTTCTTCCATACATTAATTAAAATTTAAAAGTATCCACGTAATTTTATAAATTTTCTAGAGGCATAGTGTAAAGTTTAGACTTACATAATATATTGTTTTTTAGCTTTATTTATTTTTATAATACAGTTGATTTCGTCCAGGTAGATATTATGGACTAAAACATATCGTAATTCTTACATAAAACACTTTAAAACATTGCAATAATTGCAATTTGAAAATACAAAGCAAAACAATCCTCAACTAACAATTACATCTTATACTTCATCTTTTGTGCTAGAGAACTGGTTCCATATGAAACCATTTCTCCGAATATGAAAATAAAAAAAATGTTTTTCTTAACGGTCAAAAATCTATTAAAATATTTTATATACGAAAATTTCTTATTTAAAATTTGGTAGTTACTTATTAACTTGACAATAAATGCGAAGATTTTCTGAGAATAATCTTTAATTTCTTTGCCATTTGTTAAAACAACCAAGCACCAGACACCAGAATGCTTAAAGCTAGATTGATTGGCTGGATTGTTCATTTATGATTAAGTATATTATTTCTATGAATAACTGTGTGTCTTAACATTATCAACATTATCAAACAATTTATAAACTTTAATCAAGAAGATAGATTTCCAAGCTTGAGATGATTGAATGATGTGGATTTTTTGTTTTCTTTGTTTGTGTGTTTGTCGCTCAACCGTCATTTTTTGCACACGAATGCTAATTAGATCGGAACCTACTGTTTAAAGTGGATTCAGAACCACTACAAACATCCATGCCCAAGGTTGGGATTCAAACCACGAATTGTTGAACAAAAGGCAAGAGCGCTAACCATTCGCCTACTAAATCGATTTAGTGATGTGGAATAAGTTATTGTTAAATTAAAGTTTAAAATTTGGAGTAAAATGCAGGATTTTCTAAGATTTCATAAATAATATTTTCTATTAAGAATGTTTTGCTTAAAATTGCAATGCTGTTAACCACGTATGGTTTAATTACATTGATAAGGATTTAAATTTTGAAGCACAGATCAAGAAGGCAATACATGGTGCATATTTATATTGAGTTATTTAATAACAGTCATTAAATAAAATTACAGAAAAGTAAAATATCTTAAAATTTATATAACCTTAGCGCCAAGAAAAACGATAATATCATCTTAATTACTTTAATGTATGGTTTGAAACCTTGGGTGCATTATAATAATATGAATTTTATATTAATTCTGATAAAAAAGCAAATAAGGTATTCAATCTTTGTTATTTTATGAAGTGCAGAATTTATCTAAATCTTAATTAAGATGATGGTAATTATTACATTATTAAACATTAATTCTTTCACTTCCATTTTAGTTATACATGTGTAAAGGTATCAAAATATTAGTTATTAATACATTTATGTAAATTACGTATATTTTTATCAAAACTATTTTATATGCTTCGAATACTTCTTGAAAAAGCTTATACATTTTACATTGTGGCCTTAAGTGGTTACATTTGAAATACGACATTTTAGCACCAATATATGGAATCACAGAATATTTGAGTTACGGATAGCATAATTGGAGTTTTTTTTTAAAGTCTTTGAATTCGGGTGTATAACATAATATTTGTGCATTTTGCTTTAATGTTTTTTTGCGATTTGAATTCAATCATTCAAAATGTAATTTTGAAATAACAAGTACTATTAAGAGTAGTAGCCAAGGATTTTTTTTTTAATTATGGGACAACTATATAGAAAGTAATAAAAAGGAATAACGATGTTATAGTGGGCTTGGGCTATGTGAGGCAGTGAAAATTTTACTTTGTTAACATAGTACTTATTCCATAACTATAATCCTACAACATATAGGGCTTCTTGTAATAAACTCAATGCTGTATGGGTTAAAAAAAATACTTTTTTATATATAAATTACACATATTATTTTTACATACATATTACATAAATGTATGTTATCATAATTTAAATGTTAAATGATTCACATATGAGAAATGCATAGAAAGTTACATGAAAAATTTGGAAACAGTGAAATATAAGAGACCTTTTGAAAACTTTTAATAAATATGTTGCTGAAGGTCTGGTTAAAATAAAACCAAACCTCCATTTAATATTCGGAGGCAAAGGATTTAATAAAAATCAATAAAATATTTATAAAATTAATGAGAAAATATTTGTCTCAATAATTGTAAGGTAGAAACTGAAAAATTTATAAATTAGTAGTAATGACTAAATGAAAAATTTTTACATATAAAGTATCCTAGCTTGTGTATAGCTAAACACAAAGACATCAAGATATGGTGTTGGAATTTTTGGTAAATTGTTATAAAGAGGAGAGTAAATATTAAGCAGAACATTAGCAAAACTTAAATATTACAATCTTGTTAAGCATGGCAATTTTATTGAATTTTAAATATGTTGTTAGAAATAGCTACTTAACAGATTTTTATTTTTCAAATGCCTATGTAAATGTGCGAAGTAATGAAGAAATCAAAACATTAATTAATCTATTAATTACTTTTTACGTATATTAAATATATGTATACAGTAAACGTTTCTATCTATTTCTCAATCTTCTTCGAAATTTAGATTCAAATATTAAGAATGCTCAAATGTGAAATTTTAGTCTTCCCTTAACGTTCAGCAAACACTATAAATAATCGCAAGTATACGAGTATAACTTCGTAAAAATACAGACCTAGTGTATTCTTACTTAGAAAACGATATTTCAGTAAACATTTGATTTAAAGACTGAATTTGTATCTTATACTTTACGCTGTTTGGCTTAAATTGTTTTCTTTCTTTCTAGTAATTCTGACTTCGAACATTTCAAATGTCTCCCAAATGACTGACAGATCAATGATTCCTTCAATATTTTTAAGATTGTTACAAAACCTACATGGAGCAGTAAAAAAATGAAAAGAAATACTTTGTTTGAGCTTCAAAATAATATTATCTTTTCCCATTTCAAGATGAATAATAATATACTTTCCCTTAAAAAGAATAAAAAACTGGAGGTGTGCATAAGAAGAACAATAACACAGAAAATCTATAAGTTTTCTTTTAATCTCTTTTAAGACAAAAATAAACTTAATAGTAGCCTTTACCACAACTCTTTGTCATAATCAAGCTTGAGTAAATAAAAACTGAGGTCACAGGACCTTGTCTGTTATTCCGGGGGTCTTTATCAAACTGACTCAGGAGGACAAGATATTGGTTAGTAGATCATGAATTTCTAAAACAAGCCTGCTCCTGAGAAGTAATCTGCAAGTTTCCAGGGAATAGTTAGGGCTTTTCGCAATTATTTTCTCCATAGCTTTCCCTACAACATCAGTAAATGATGTTGATCTATAGCTAAGGGATTATTGTAATATTTGTCTTTCTTATATTAGGGTATAATTATAAAGGATTGTATGAGATTCCATCTAAGATTTTCTTTGCTTAGCTAGTGACAAATGTATTTTTACCTGAGTTTTTTTTTAGATTAATTCCACAGAGATTCTGTGCAAAAACATTTACAGAATAGTTCGAAAAAATGGTTTTCTTCAAGATGAAGGTTCGCTTAAGTGAGTCAACTGGAGCATATATAATAGTATTTAAAAATGCAAATGATCCTTTACTATCAGTTTGGTAATTTATACTCAAAACAAGTTTAAAAAATGAAGATCACTTATTGCTAAGGAAGGCCTTTTTAAAATACGCAGATTGTGTTCTGTGAGCCTGAACATCGCAAGGTAGACACGTTAACCCGTCTTTCTTCTAAGCCTGTCTCTGATAGCTTTCAGTGAGGAGAACTCATCTGTCCAGAAATATTTTTACTACATTTGCCTTACTCTAGAAATGGACTTCTTTAACACAAGTTATTGTTGTGTCTTTAATAAATCTATAAACTTTATAGGGATTTAGAGTAAAGTCAAGTTTATCATGGTTAGGTCCATCTTCGACAAATTCAGTAAGATATGTCAATTCACTTTTTTAAAATGCCGAGAAATTTTTGATAATGAAAAGGCTTCTGATACACTTTGCATGTTGCACTTTCTTCAAGCACCTGCCGGTGTGCTAATCAAGGGACTTTCAAAAACCATCGCTTTGTGAGTTTCCACAAGTCAGCAGTTACCATCAATAGTTCTGGGGTTGTGCCTTCACCAGTATAAGGTAGATAAGGTTTTTTTTTATCGTATATTAGTTCGAATGCAGTCGAGCTCACAAGAAGTCCTGTGCTCTCCTTCTCGCTTCATTTGTGTCAGAATACCACACAGGAGGATGGACATTAAAATTTAATATAAAAACAGAATGTTTTAAGCGATTAACATAGGAGAAGACGGAATGATTATAAGGAAAGGGCATAATTATGAAACTTTAATATTTAAAGTTTTCAACTCAATACTTACTTAATTTAAACTATAAGGATTACGAAACTTCAATATTAACATTTCGGTGTATCCTTTATACTCTAATATATCTTTGTGAAATACTAGATCGAATTCAATTTTAATATTTGTAAATAGAAACTAAATATACTTTTAAATGTTCTTTCTACCATACATTAATTTGAATTTATATAAGTATCCTCGCAGTTTCATAAATTTTCTAAAGGCTGTGCAGTCATCACTTATAAAATATTGGTTTTGTGCTTCAGGTATATTTCACCAACTTATATGATTTCATGCAGATAAAGCGATGTGAAGTATGTGGGCTAAAATATATAGTAATTTTTATATGAAACGCATTAATATAATGCATTCAATTGCTACTACGAAAATTAAAAATACATAGCAAAAAAAATTCTCAGTTAACAATTTCATGATATACTTTATCTTACGTGCTGGAGAACTGGTTTCATATGAAACCATACCTCCGAACGGAAAGACTTGTCCACAGATTATCCGACGATCTGGAAATTTTAAAAATATTTTATATAAGAAATTTTCTTATTTAAAACGTGGTAGTTACTCATTAACTTGACAATTAATGAGAAATTTTCTGAGATTAATCTTTAATTTCTTTGCCATTTGTTCCAGCAACCAATCACCATACACAAAGATACTTATCACTGGATTGATTAGTCGGATTGTTCATTCATGGTTACGCATATTATTTATATGAATAATTGTATCTTAACATCAACATTGCCAAACAGCTTACAAATGTTAAGCGACGGCATCAACGTTTGAGACGACATTGCATACGATTCCAGTTCACCTGTAGCTCGTTATATAAATATTAGTTTAACGCTTG
>JAJQOW010002114.1:0-24361 GCA_037975125.1 Latrodectus hesperus | reverse complement strand
AATCCTCTGCATACTACTTGTGTGGTTGAGTTGTAGGTTTCGGTTTAAACTTTCTTTTTTTGAGTGGCAACACTTACTATCGATATCGGACTTTGTACATCAACGTGGAATTGTAAATAGAGTTGAGTTTAGTTGTACATTTGATTCTTCTGATTATTATATTTATTTTTTACTCCTTTTGATATTTTTAAATTTTTTGTTTGGATTTAAACTTTTGAGTGTCAACAACATATAATTGGTAACAAGAATCATCTGAATAATAACAACATGCATGGTGAAACGTGAAAAAACAGGGTTACTACATTGATAGAAGTTGAGAGGATTTTCTGCTGAAATGAATTTTGGGATGGGTTCTTTAACTTTACAGAGAATATTTTGGCAACGAATGTTAACGAGAATCGTATTTAATATGGATATTCCATTACTGTTTACTGCATTACTGTGAATCTGATTTACTTCTCAACACACGTTTTGCCTGTTTCATTTATTTAAAGCAACATTTTTATTTTACGTTTTAGTTAATTCTTATGTGATACTTAAAAGGACTTAACTAATATTTACGTCAATTGAGCAGTATAAAGGCAAGTCTTATCAACGGATCATCGAGCTGCAAAAGAAAATATGATGAAAGGAATGTGAGTACTGCGTTTTCTTTATAGTTTTTATTACCAAGTTTATTGTTAAATATTTTCCTATTCTTTTATATTTAAAATATTTTCGATAAATATTTCTTTCTTTCTTTTATTTTTTAGTACACGAAAAGCGGTGAATCTTTCCTTGATACCAGTATTCCTGAACATGTTCATCCTCTGGGAGATAACGTATTTATTACTTTGAGTACTTTTCGCAAGAAAGTGACTATTCACATAAGAAAGTACAAGAAGTTTGGTTAAACTTATTACCCTACTACTGATGGGATAACTTTGCAGCCGGAACAATTTAGAGTGTTATCTACGATTAATGTGCCGACTTGCGTGCATGATGTAATCGACTTAAATCTACAACTTGAAAATCTGAACCCTTTAAGTGAGCCTGATTTTTATTGTATTATGAATGATGAAGATAGGTTTACAATTACTCACAATTTCACTTCTCGAAGTGGAAGGATTTACAAATCAACAAATGATATAAATTCTCAGCAGTGGGAAAAATTAAAAGGTCTCAAAGAGTCTGTGTTCACAAGTTTCATTAGTTTGATATATAGAGCTATTAACTTCTATGAGACATTTCAACTCGTGTCAAAATGTCCAGTGAAAAAGTGTTTTCCACCCTTATTGGATTACAGTACATCTTTGTTATCATCTCTGCAAAATGTTTTGCACCGACATATTGGTTATAAGAAAGGACTAACTCTTGCTTTACCACGTGATGAAGAGCCAAAACCAGAAGATGTATCCTCAATAGCAGATTTCAACGAGTCATGCATGAACTTAAATGTGGTAAGTCTCATTGTTGATTTTGAGAAGGAAATAAAGGCTGTAAGGGTAACACCTAATCAATTGCCTTTAGCTCAATACTTGTCTGAAACTTTTTTAAAAAGTGTAAACTTAGATGAAATGATGTCATTGGCTAGAAAAGAATTTTGTAGCATAATATAGTTGTAATATTATTATTGAATACAATAAAATATTTATGTCTTTGATATATTTCTCATTCTTTGTGTAAATTTTATGAAGTAAAGACCTAATTTTGTGTACTTAAATAAGATAACTAATAGTATTTTAGATTAAAAATTTTTTTGTAATGGAAAATATCTTATTTCCAACGTATAATAATCCCGCTCATCCAGGGAGTTTTGGTGGAGTGGATGGAATTTATCATTCTTTAAAAGGGAAAGTAACGAGAAAAGTTATCAAAAACTGGCTACAATCTAAAGATTCCTACACATTACACAAACCTATTAAACATAAATTTAAACGAAATAGAATAATTGTTGGAGGCATAGATGAACAGTTTCAAGCTGATGTTGTTGATTTGCAGGCTTTAGCTAAATTTAATGGAGGTTATAAATATTTATTAACCTGTATAGACGTGTTTTCTAAATTTGCATGGGCAGTCCCCCTGAAACAAAATCTGGTTTGAATATTCTTAAAGGATTTAAAAAAATATTCAAAGTGCGACGTCCAAATGCCTTACAATGTGACAAAGGCATGGAGTTTACTAATAAACTAGTCCAAAATTATTTTAGAAAGTTAAATATTCATTTTTTTACCACACACAATAAAACAAAAAAGCTAGTATAGTTGAACGATTTAACAGAACTTTAAAGACAAAAATGTGGAAGTACTTTACAGAATTTAACACTCGAAAATATATTGATGTTATTGATAAATTAGTATACAGTTATAATCATACCAGACATCGGAGTATTAAAATGGAACCTGCATCAGTGAATATCGATAACCAATCCCAAGTGTTTAAAAACTTATATGGAGGTATTTCATTATTTACAAATGGAACATATCTTTTTAAAAAAGGTGATGTTGTACGAATTAGCAAATCTAAGCGTTATTTTGAAAAGGGATATGAAAATAATTGGACTCGAGAACTTTTTATAGTACACGAAATAGTTCCTCGAAATCCCCCTGTGTATAAACTAAAAGACTTAATGAATGAAATTATTAAAGGCACTTTTTATGCTGAAGAAATGCAAAAAGTTACAGATTCTGGTTTTTATCCTGTAGAAAAAAATGATTAAAAAGCGGAAGATTGGAACAAAATATCAATATTTTGTAAAATTTCTTGGATATCCTGATAAGTTCAACGATTGGGTAGAGGAAGTTAGGTTAATATAAATAAGAAAATTCTAATTATTGTTTATTTGATAAAATGTCTTTCTATGTAACATTACCTTCTGATAGCTCCTTCAGATATTTTCCAGATAACAAAATCTCTCATTTTATAACACAATTACCTTCTCCCATAAATTTAAGTGGAGAATGGGAAGTAGGATTATCTGAAATTGTTTATCCTCATTCTTGGTTTAATGTGAATGAAAATGGAAATTCCTTCATATTTGAAATACCAAAGGGAAATATTTCACGAAATGCTGTGAAAAAAATACCACCGGGTTCTTACGAAAGTATTACTGACATATTGAAGGCATTGAACGATATTTTACTTCATGATAAAGTTTATTTAGGTTTTAATAAATCAACAAAAAAAGTGAAAATTACAGTTAAGGACGGATTATCGATTAGTTTTGATGATGGGTTAAGACAAATTCTAGGATTTGAAAGTGGAAAGATTAAAGGAACTACACACAGTTCATTTGTAGCAGATCCTCATGCAGATTTTCCATTTATATATGTATATTCTGATATTCTAACACCACAAGTCATAGGCAACAGTCAAGCATCCCTTTTGAGAATCGTTAAAGTGGAAGGAAAGGATGGAGAAATGGCCAGCCGACATTTTGACAGACCACTTTATGTTCAGGAATACTTTTCAAACAATTAATATTGAATTAAGATTAAATTCAGGTGATTTTGTGCCATTTGAAAGAGGGAAAGTTATTATAGTATTACATTTTAGAATGCGTCAAATACTATAAATACTTAAAACACCTTCATATAAAATCATTATAATAAAAAGATATCAACATGAAAGTACCCTATGTTTGCAGCTCCAAAAAACTGGAAGACCATTATACTGATCAATTAGGATCTGGGTTGCCATTTTACAGTGGTATTTCTTTTCAATAAGGTTATGGCTTGGGAGGAATATTCCGTCGTCTATTTCGAATGGCATTACCTTATATCGTTCGAGGATAAAAATCAATCGGTAAAGAAGCTTTAGCTACAGGAACACAAGTAGTTTCTGATGTTATATCTGGACAAGATTTTAAAACATCTGTTAAGACCCGCTCGAAGGAGACTGGTAAAAAATTAGCCAAGCGAGCCATTGATAAAATACAAACTATGGTAGGCAATGGAAAGTATAAAAGGAAACGTCATAACCAGACGAAATTCATTTCTAACAAGAAAAGGAAAGTGAGAGGACGTGATATTTTTGATTCGTAATGGCATTTCTTTTTAAAGGTTCTCCTGAGTGCGTAAAGTCGGAATTAGAACTTTTTCACCTACCTGGAACACAAACTGTCATACAAAGTGGTCAGTGGGTAGAATATCATCCAGTCTCTAATGTTTTTGATGGAGGACCAATCGAATTTCTGGTCTCAGGAAGTGGTGAAGAATATACGGATTTAAGTAACACACAACTACATGTTAAAGCAAAAATTGTTAAGAATGACAATTCTGCTTTGAAAACAGATGATGTAATAGGGACTGTAAACTTGTTCTTACATTCATTATTTTCCCAGGTAGATATTTCCTTAAATGATCGAATTATATCAAATTCAAATAATACATATCCTTACAGAGCTTACATTGAAACATTATTGAATCATGGATATGACAGCAAAACTTCACAACTTACTGCAGAACTTTATTACAAAGATTCTAACGATGAATTAAATAAACGATCAAACTTTTTTACGAATAGTGCGTCTGTGGATATGATTGGAAATATTCACAGTGATTTATTCAATCAGAATAGGCTTTTATTAAATATGGTGGATTTGAAAATCAAATTAAACCGAAGTAAAGCAGAATTCTGCTTAATAGGAAAAAATGATTGTAAGATTTTGTTAGATAGAATTTCTCTACTTGTAAGAAAAGTTCGTGTTAGTCCCGGTGTCATATTAGGACATGGCAAAGCACTAACGAGATACGGCTAAGTACCCAATCAATCGAGTTTTCTGTAAAGTATATTCTATTCCAAAAAGCAATATGTCTATGGTACAAGATAATGTATTCCTTGGACAAATGCCTAAAAAACTTGTTATAGGTTGTGTTTCTAATGATGCATTCCATGGCAATTACAGAAAAGATCCATATGAATTTAAGCATTTTAATTTAAATTTTATAGCAATATATATAGATGGACAACCGATGCCTCATAATCCATTAGAATTTAACTTCTCTCAAAATCATTATATTCGAGCTTATCAAAAATTGTTTACTAGCTCTGAATTGAGACATGACAGAGGTAATTTTATATCGAGAGAAGAATTTCCAGAAGGAAATGCATTATATGCATTTGACCTTTCACCAGATTTGTGTGACAGTGACCATTTTAATCTTATCAAACATAGTAATTTACGATTGGAAGTGAAATTTGATAAGCCATTAGAAGAACCAGTTTGTGTAATTATTTATGATGAATTTGAAAACATTATAGAAATAAACAAGTCAAGAGACATAATTTACGATTTTGGAAACTAAGAAAAAATGAATGGAAGACAGATACATTACATATTATCGAAAGATTCCTCGACTGCATCTAAGTTTCGTGGTGTATTCGCCGCTGATACGATACCAAGGTTAGAAGAAAATGAAGCTATAATTGTTAATACTGATGAAGCCTCATATCCTGGTACTCATTGGCTAGCTTTTTATGTGAACAAAAATAAGGTGCTAGAAGTATTCGATTCTTATGGACATCCTCCACAATTCTATGGTATAAATATTCAAAATATTGGTTATCAGAAAGTAATTTGGAATTGTCTCGTGTTTCAAAATCTTACATCTAATGTGTGTGGTGCTTATTGTATCCATTTCATTTATAAACGATGTCAAGGACTTTCTATGTATTCTATAATAAAAAATTTACATATAAATAAGAAGAATGATTTTAAAATGTATCAATTTGTCAAGAAGAAATTTGGTGTAAACTTTGTCTTTAGGAAATAAATTTTCTCTGAAAAAATAAATGTTGTATGTTTTTTGTTTCTTTTTTATTGGAGCTTTTTTTAAAAAAAATGACCCACACAAGCGCATACATACATACCTTAAAGGTTTATATACATGCAGAAACTAAAAAATTAATCACTTGCTATGGATTTTCCAACACTGAAACATCCCTTCACGTGCCTCGTTGCCGGCCCTACAGGTTGCGGCAAAACAAATTTTGTCAAGAAAATACTTGATTTTAAGTTAGTGAAACCTTTCCCAGAATCAATTATTTGGTGTTATGGTGCTTATCAACCATTGTATGATAAAATGCCTTACGTTAGTTTTCAAGAAGGATTACCCTCATACTTAAATAAGATATCAAATGCAATCATAATATTAGATGATCTTATGTCTGAAATTGGAAATAATTCAAAATTAACTCATTTATTTACAAAAGGAAGTCACCACAGAAATATATCTGTAATTTTTATTGTTCAAAACATATTTCATAAAGGCCGTGAAATGAGAGAGAACTCCTTAAATTGTCATTATCTTGCAATTTTTAAAAATCCAAGAGATCAGAGTCAAATTATACATTTAGATCGTCAAATTTACCCTAGAAAAATAAAAATTTTTCAAGAAGTATACCAAGACGCAACTTCAAAACCATTTAGCTACCTTTTTATTGATTTAAAACCTGAAACTGATGATAATTGTCGCTTGCGTAGCGGGATTTTTCCAGACAGCAACATGTATATTTATCAACCTCGATAGTCGATGCTTTTGGTGCAGAGTGTTGAGAAGATTTCACTAATTAATGATTATAATTTAAGACGAATAACACAAAGTAAAATTTATTTTTCTTAGAAAAGAAAAACACATTCATGCGTGCGCAAAAAAAAAAAAAAAAAAAATGCATATAAATACCTCTGCTAAATTCATAAATACTCACTTCACATCAGGATGTCACACAGTCCACAACATTGCATTGAAAATCTCAAACTTATTTCCAAATGTAAATCTAAGAAAAAATTTCTACGAAATTCTTCTATCAAGACTACTAAATATTTATGCGAATGTGCTCTTAATCTCATAAAGGGCAATATTCCTATTACTAAATATCAAAAGAAAAAACTTACTCCTCATAAAAGAATATTAAGGAAATTGGCTGATAGAAAAATACCATTTTTTTAAAAAAGAGCTTTGTTAGTTCAGCGAGGGGAAGGCTTTTTAAGTTTTTTAATACTTTTTAAGTTTTTTAATAATTAAGTTTTTTATACAGCTGCAATAAGTGCTATAACATCATTAATCAATGGAGTATAGTAAAAAGTTAATACTTGTTCCTGAAGAACGACTTCACACAAGTGTCATGGAACATTTATCTGGAATTGATGAACAGATGTATGATATTTTAAACAAGAAAAATCTTTCAGAAGATGAAAAAGCTGCATTGTATTTACAAATCCTGCAGAAATATGTGAAATTTCCATCTTATTTTCAAACTTCAGTTCACTTGAATGTGGAAGAAAAGGAAGAAGAAGATTCAGCATTGACAAAAGAAGTGTCTGAGGTGAAAGATATGAAAAAAGAAATAATAGAAAATTTGGATCCAGTTGAGAATCAACTTATCAGCATTGCACCTATTCGTCACAAGGCTTTGGCTAAAGAAGTTTATAGATTTCTCAAGTCTAACAATGAAATATTGTCGTGGACACCTAAAGGAGAAATTATTTATAAGCAAACAGTAATACCAGGAACAAACGTGTCAAAATTAATTGATAATATGCTGAGAAATACTAAAAATAGACCTGTCGGTCTGGATTTGTTTTTCAATGCTCGGAAAGAAATGAAAATACCCTCTAAATATGTTATGAATGAAAAGCTGCAAAATCTATCATCTGATTAAGATATTATTGATTTAAAACCTAATGTCTTTGCTAGGAAAAAATTGGAATGGATTAAATATTGACATTTGTAAACATAATAAAATATTTTTTTTGGCAAATAAAAAATAATGTATGTATTTTCTTAATGTAGAAAAATTGTTTTTCATTTATATATATTATTAACATAAAGAAATATATATATATATATATATATATATATATATATATATATATATATATATGCGATACAGTTTCCACATTACCTGAGTGAGGTATGTATCATAATGCGTTTTTTTATTTATAGAGGAAAATCGCCTGGAGCCCTATAAACCTCTTATTGAAAAACTAATAAATGCAAAAATGATTATAACCTGGTATTAATAACCATAAGGTAAAGTTGAATAATCAGATTGGATTACCCGCTTATCGTATACAATACGATATGTCTTACTTTCAGATTTATTCTCGACCTTTCGTCTTTTAGCATCCCTAGTAATTTTTGCTGGATTCACTACAGTTATAGTTTTATTATCATTTAAGTTTTGTACCATATCCTTTACCGCTGTGTAGTTTAATAATTGCGTATTTCTATAGTTTAATGTGAATCCTCGTATTTTACATTCCACGACTCCCTTAGCTGTTCTGTATCCATAATTCTTTGGACCACCTGAAAAAACAGACCATATTTTTTTTACAAAATAATAATAATAAATGAATATACATTATTTTATTCTTAGAAATAAAATCGTTCTAATATTTACCTGATACAAATGTTGTTATCACATCCCCATTCAACTCATCTGTAAAATCTCCCAAATAATCCCCTAATTTTGGATCATTTTCAGGTTCACTTTTGAAAATGATACTATCAGTGTCAAAATACAAAATGCGATCTCCTAATTTTTGAATTTCATCATATAATTTCAGCCGAGCATAAGCTGTAGTGAAAGCAGCAATGAAAATATTCGTATTGGATTCTTGTTTTATAAACTCATTTACACTTGTCCACTGGAAAGCCGCGATTTCGGATGTTGGAAAATACACGTCTTTTATCTGAAAATATAAAATAAGAGAAAATCATTTGCATAATCATTTACACTTATTTATTTTATATTATCATTGAACAAGATTTTTGTTTAGTATTTTAAATAAATAAAGCTTACGTTTTTCGTTTTATCTAATAATATTCTGTTAAACTGTGGAATGGAATTTACATATGTCAACTGAGTTTTATTGAGATTCATTCCCCATCTAATATAAAAAATAAATAATAAGTCATCATTGTTATTAAATTTTATAAAAGCTTAAAAACAAAGAAACCATACAAAATTAAGTAATATTTACCTTCCCCAGAAGCTATTTAAAGCTAATTTTGCAACTTGTCTCCTTCCTGGGTTATATGAGATCAAGTTTGAATCTAATTCAATTCCCTCATGGTTCTTATAATCATTAATATATTTCTTCTTAAGTTGTGCATTTGTGCATTGACTTGGCCACCCCGAAGCCTCTTGTTTTATTTTTAAAAACAAATCTATGTAGGATTTAAATAATTCGCTTGATGCAGATTCAAAATGATATACTTCATATATCTAAAAATAAAAATGAAAATAATAATAAAAAATAAGATTCTAAACTTTTAACAAAAAAAAAAAAAAAATGATACAGCATTTTAGTAGAAACGAAAATATGCATTTTTTTCTCACCTTCACAATTGAATATCCACAAGAAATAGCTTTTTTCAACTCTTCGCTGACCCAAGTTCCTATTAATGACCGTAACTCATCACTATGATCACATTTTTCTCCGTTCAATGTTTCTGCACAGAATTTACAGAGAGGGAACATTAACTTTCCTTGACAGCGATATGGTAACACAGGATGTAATAATTTTCTTGGAGGTAAAATACGGCATTTGATTATTCCAAAATAATTATTTATATTTTCAAAATTCTCAGTAATGATTTTAGGATGGCCTACTGGATACTTGCAGTATTTGTTCACCCAAGGGTAAAGGCTTGTAAAATCAAAATACTTTGCTTCACCCTCATAATATAACTTCACTGCATTCGTTCGACCCCCATAAAAAGCATCCCTGGGATTTAACCTGTCTACGATATCATGATTTCTTAAAAATTCTTGCAAGCGTTCATCAGTTTTTTTCATGATTAAAAAATCATGCTCCCACATCTCAATTATTTTATATCCACTGTTTTTAAGTTTTTCGGTTGTTTTTTCTGTTTTTCGATTCAAAGTTGCCATCGATATTCCATTTAACGGGTTAACTGAATCACCATCGTAACATTTTAAACACCCATGGAAAAAACAGCCATGGTATTGATAAATTGTCTTTGTTTCCTCACAATAACCATCGACAGATATGCCTAAGATCTTTTTTTCCCCTAATCTGTTCTTTCCATGATCAATCACTGTACCTTCTATATCAGCAAGGAAATCTAGCCAACGAATAGAATCCTGGCTGCATGTTGTATTATTAAAATATCCATGGGAAGGAATCATGCCTATACTGTTTGGAATAATGTGACCCGCTCTGTAAATTGCCATACAACATGACGCAATAGTCACATACATGAAAGGATCCACATTAGAAATTTCTAGAAACTGTTGTTGAAATTCTATGCAACTTCTCCGTAAAATATCAACATCTGATCTATAAATAAATAAATAAGCATATATATATATATATATATATATATATATATATATGGAAATATAAGAAAAATTAGGAAATATGAGGAAGAAATAATAATTGAAAAAGAAACTATACCTGCAATATTCCAAAATTTCTTTTTTGAAGTTGAATGTCTCTTCTTTTCTCTTTTCATACCAACAGAAAAAATCTTGTCGTTGGTTCAAGGTCATAGTGTCCGGTGAATAATACAGGGCATCAGGTACATTTCCAATATAGTCTTGGTTACTTTTTGTATTGAACAAATGGGGAAAATATCCCTTTTGAAGTTCAATAAAACCAAATGTTTTTGGGAGTTTTCCTAGTGACATGGGCAAAAAATTGAAAGAGTCTATAACTCTTATATTTAAACTTTTTAAATTTATCGCCATAATTTTTGAACCGTTAGGAATAATTTTCGGTTGCATTCCTTGCCGTATCATCCAAGATAAAACAAATTGTCCGTCAAAGCCTTTCATATTATGGGCAATTAAAGTATACCCATAATGTTGTGGAGAAAATACATAGTTACAAAAACTTTCACATGCATCATATCCTGCAAATACTTTTTCGTCTCCATTGGCATACTGTAAAACTGCCAAATTTACCTCATGCTCGCCCGTTGATTGATCAGTTTCAAAATCAAAAAATATTAATTTATCAGTCTTTTTAATTGGATCTTTTTTCTCAAGAAAACATTTATGAACTGATAAATCAACATATTTCTTACAAGAGGGACATTTGATCGTCCCACAGCGATGTTCTATTTTTGGACAATCGCGTCTTTTGATAATTTTACAGCATTCTCGACATTGATAAATTTTCTCACAAATTGAGTATAACTGACACCCTGTAGTACTTTTGTGTCTTGAAAAACATTCTCTTGACTGACATAATCTGTTACAATCAAAACACCGCATTGCATCTCCGGGACTACAATTTAAATCCAAACATATATTGCATCGAAATGAGCAATGATGATCAATTTCATTTTGGTAGGGCTTATCGCAATCCTCGCAGTAATAATTGCAACCGTAAAACCCCTTCATAGATTTAATTACATCAAAATGCTCATCGTGATGCCATAAATATATGGTAGGCGATTTTTTATTTTCGGTCTTATACACCACCTATTGTAAAAATAAATAAATAAATATATATATATATACAAGCTGACCCAGCCACGCGTTGCAGTGGCTAAGTTTTTAAAATACATTGAATCAATTTTTTACTAATTCTTGGGTACAATCAAATTAATATTTTCTAAAAAAAAATTAAAATAGGTTCATTCATATGAGATTAAAAATAAAACGTTTCGCAAAAATTTAAAAGTAATAGGTAAAGTATCGAAATTTTGAAATTAAGCACAAATCAACATATACTTTATGAATTTATATTTTATTCATCTTATATTAAATTATAGTTAGTAATCAGTGACTTACTTATAAAATATACTATATAAATTAAAAACATCTAAAAATAAAATGTTATAAATGAGGTAGATAACATTGACATCGAACTAATATTTTTTCAATTTTTAATTATTAAAACTAAAAAAAAAAAAAAAAAATTTTCCGCGGTATTATACTGAAATAAAAAAAATTAAAATAATTTATCATTTGAATAAATAAATTAGACCAAAATGTTCTACTGAATAAATTAATAATTATCAAATTATAAAATTAAAATAAAAATAATAAAAGGCTGTGAAGAAATACTTACATGTTTTGGAGGTGGTATGAAAATTAGTAGAGAAAAACAGCAATAAATAAATAAAATTTTATTTTACTATTTATAATATTAAAAAAATATTCAAACTGAACACGCACAATAATAACACAATACAAAGTATAATTATGAAAGTGATTCATAAAAAATTGTTATAGTATGATTATACATCATGAAAATATATGTATCATGAAAATATATGTACATCATGAAAATATAATAATAAAAATATATGTAAATTCTATATTTAACCACACGATTGCGCGCGCACGTTAATTTTCTCGAAGATGTATAATCCAGAAAAATAAACACGTCGTCATCTGCCGAATACCTGTGCAACTTAGATGCTAAACCGCCATCTATTAGGAACTTACAGAACTAAACAATGAATAAACATTAATGTCGTATAATAAATATTGAGATCAATAATTAAGAGATAAAAACTATTCTATCTTTTAAGTTGGACCATATTATAAATGGTTACAAAATTTTTTATCAAAATCCGTTCAGTAGTTTCGGAGTTTATCGGGAACATACATCGTGACACGAAATTTTTATATATATAGATATATATAATAAATTTTTTTTTATTTTTAATTTATTATTTTAAAATTTGGAAGTACATAGATACATAGAAAAAATAAGTAAATAATTTATTTATTTTCTTTGATCAAGAAAAAAGATTAATACTATATAAATATATATATATATTCTCATGCATTTAAATCTTTGATTATTTTTTCCATCTTTTTTAAGTTATTAATGATATGTATCTTAAAAAACTTACCTTATTCATATTGCTTGCAGACACCACCACAATTTTAATATCCAATATGTTGGCAAACAATTCAATTTCTCGTAATCCACAGCCGCCTCGTGGTATTCCAGCTTTATCATATAAATCCTCAGCCTTTCGTTGTAGAGCTGTTCGTCGACGATCCCTTAGTGTGTGATAAGAGCCATCATTTTTCAAGATCGCGAGCCCCATCAAAGCTGCTTTACCACAACATAACCCTGAATCGTCTTTAGGTATTGTAATGATAGACTGCTTACGCAAGCGATCAACAGCGATGTTAACTACCTTCCGATTTGTTTTCCCCGATCCAACAGGTCTCTTGATTTTCATAATGTCGACATGAAATCCATCATCTAGTACGATCGCATCTTTACTCTGGGAAACTTTAATTACTGCAGCAAGTATTTTTTCGACGTTCATTTCAGATACTTTTGACAGACAAGTTGAAATTGGCTTATCCAAATGATCCGAAAATACACAAAACCTAATTAAATCCTCTGGTGCCATATCTTCAGTTTCCTGCGTCAATAATATAGAGAATAAAGACCTAACAATAGATCCAATCGAATGGAGAGGCGCGTTTCTAACATGATCAGGCATGCGTTCTGGACACAGCCGCACATCATAACATGCTTCCTCAGAATTGTATTTCTTATTTGGACGCCTGGCTCTTTCTTTAACTATTAGACAATTTCGTATCTATAATAAATGAATACTATTTTACTTAGTTATTAAATAGATATAAAATACCTTATTTTAAAATAAAAACTTAAAAACTGAATATACCTGATCATCTGTAAATTCAACCTGGTCACCATTGCCATTACCATGCATAGAATTTTCCTATTTATTAAAATTTAATAAATAAAATTACAATGATATTTTTAATTTTTTTATATTTTATAGAACAGTATATTAGTGATTAAATCCTTACATTTTGGTTATCAGAATCATCGTCAAAATCTGATAATGGATTTTCTAAAAATATTTGTGAAGTTTCACTTAACACCTGATATAAGAGAGAAAAATGTGTATATACTTTATTTATACATTTTAGGAAAAAAATCATAGTCCATATAAACTTTATAAAAAAAAAGTAAATAAGTCTTACATCGTCATAATCAGAATCATAAAAATCTCGTGTCAATGGACAAGAATATTCGGATTGACCATTACTCTAAATAAAATGTATAAGTTATTAATATTTTTTTGTCATTTATATAACTATCGATATCATGCATTTATATAACAGTGAAAGACTAATAGTAAATAATTAGAATAAAATAATAAACATACCTCGTTAGATTTCCTACGTTTTGAAGACATCTTCATGAAAAACGTGTTTCTTCAAAAATCAACGTGTAGCAAGATTTCAAGTATTTACAGTAGAATTATTTTACAGGGTGGTGCAAAATACAGTTAAAAGATTTCCCTCCTTGAGTCTTTTATACTCAGTTACACAGAATCCGTTGCCATTCTCTTCAAGATAATTCTTTGTTGCCATCCCATTCAAGCTAATTTCTTTCAATATTTGAGTTTGACT
This sequence comes from Latrodectus hesperus, assembly GCA_037975125.1. Classification (NCBI taxonomy): domain Eukaryota; kingdom Metazoa; phylum Arthropoda; class Arachnida; order Araneae; family Theridiidae; genus Latrodectus; species Latrodectus hesperus. The sequence continues at coordinate 9,988 of JAJQOW010002114.1, read as the reverse complement.
TATCATGCAAGAGCTTCAACATTCTGTATGTTACTTTTACAACATCAACACTATATAACGTCCGTTTGACATGGACTGGTGGGAGAGTGGTTTAGTACAATATAAAAACCACTCTCCCACCAGTCCACTTTTATCGTCAGATCACGGGTTCAAATCCTCGAGCTGTCTTTTTATTTATAAAAAATAAAAATATTATAAATATAGCCTATTTTTTTAATACATTAAATTTTATAAATTTAGAATACATATATATATATATATATATATATATATATATATATATATATATATATATATCATTTAATATCAATAATTAATTTAAAGTTTAATTTTTATTCATTTATTTATTTTTTGCCAAATCCACGTTGTTGCACAAATTACGACACGTTGTTGTACAAACTCCGATAACGATATTAAGTGTTGCCACTCAAAAAAAAGAAAGTTTAAACCGAAATCTTAAAAATATCAAAATACATAAAAAAAGCACATGTACAACTAAACTCAACTCTATTTACAATTACACGTTGTTGTACAAATTCCGACATGTTGTTGTACTAACTCCGATAACGATATTAAGTGTTGCCACTCAGAAAAACAGAAAGTTTAAACCGAAACCTACATAAGTGTTGCCACTCAAAAAAAGAAAGTTTAAACCGAAACCTACAACTCAACCACACAAGTAGTATGCAGAGGATTCTATGAGGCGGAGGGGCGTGGCACTTCCGCCTCACGGAAACCTCTGCATACTACTCACATGCTTCCCAGACATTTCTTCCGAGTAGAAGATAATTTTTTTTAATTGTACAATAATTTTTTACGTCAGCATTTCTTTTATCATCATATTTACCTTTTAATTTAACTTCTATAGTTTGTGAATTTTTATACAAATCAATTACAAGTCAAATTGTTAACATTATTTGTATATTTACATCTCATCCAGTACAATATGCTGGTTATGAAGATAAAAAGGTAATTACTGGTAAACAGAAATTATGATACTTTTTGAGACAGAAGCACTTGTTATGGCAACAATCAACAGATGCTGGTGGAAAAAAAAATTTCTAAAGGTGTGTTGAGAATTCAGAATTCTGGTCATTGGTAATGACTGTTAATGTTGGTTAAAGGAACATTTAAAAGCAAACTGCAGCTCAGCCATGGGGCTAAAGAAAGCATCCTGTGGTTTAATTGAGAAGTCGGACTGTGGTACTCATAAGAAGTAATCCAACCTCATAAGAAGTAGAATTACTTCTTATGAGGTACATTCTTCGATATTTTTAAAAAGCGCACTCAGTCGTCTTCCTCAATAATCGAGTCAGATGAATACTTAGTGTTCAATATTTATGACCAGCATGATATTCAAGCTTTGCCTTAATCAAGAATTTAAGAGGCTAGCTGGGACGCTAAATCTGACATCTTATGTATTTAGTCTTTATAAAGGCCAGTTTATATCGTCATTGATGAGATCATATGTTAAGAAACACGATATAATATTTATTACAGCAAGAACCGCATCCCGTCTTTACATTAGAAGCAACGTTAGAAAACTTTTATAAACGTAATTTCGTTGTAAACATTTTTGCAATAAATTGTACTTTTAATCTGAAATATTAATATTTATACTGAAGGAATTTTAGTTCAATTCTTCCTTATATATAGTGGACATACATGTAACTGCAACTTTTTTGCGAACATTTTGCTGCTTAATCAAAGGTTTCTTTAATATGAATATCAGAATATAGTTTTATGTCTTAACGTCAATTCAAGCATGGATCATATTTTCAGAATATTTAAATGAATTCTTTAATTTGAATCAATCTAACGGTACTCACAAATATTCTCTAATCTAAATGCGCTTATTGTGCTTTACAATTGACTCGCAAAAATCTGAAAGTATACAGCAGCTGTATACATATAAAAGTTTAAGTACAAAACATAGATTTTTTAGTCGCAAATAGGAGTAAAAATTAATAATTTTCTTCCTTAATTTCTATGAAACTTTCCTTTTTCATACCTTAAGTTTTCTCCATTAGTATTTAGTACCTTGCGCTTCTAAATATTACGTTAAAACTTATTCACAGATCTTCATCTATATGAATACATATTTTCCTAAAATTTTATTTTTATCTTTTTCTCATCATTAACCACACGGTAAACCCCTATTTACCCCTCATATAATGAGCCATGAGTAGCTGGATCAGAGCTTTAGCTTGCTGTTATTACCAAAGCATCTTCTGGAATTTTTTCCTAAGTGAAGGTCTCTTCAACATCTGAGCTGATTTATGATTCTTTTACCTGCCTCCAGCGAACTGGTTTAAAGTCAAGTCTGAGTACAGGGTGCTGATATGCTATTCCACAACAACAGCTTTCAGTTTTTGCGATTGCTCAGCCCTAGAATTATTCACCATTTATTATTGATCAATCAAAATGTTATATTTTTGAAAAAAAAAGAATTTTTTCCCAAAAACATTTAAACATTTCAAAAACAAAATGATTTGGGGAAAAAAGGAAAGAAAAGGCTTTTTCGAAATCTCAATTGAAACAATTTTTATCAATCTTTCTATTTTTGGTATAAGCAAGATTAATTTTTCCATTCCAAATTTTGTTCTGATGTTTTCTTCTTAATAAACTTTGTTCGTACTTCTTAATGAAGTATTTTCATACAACCTCTTCGTAAGAAATAAATAGCACAGTTTCCATTAAAATATGCGAATTTGTAAATATAAGGAACAGTATCAAAAAAATTTTTGTGTATTGAATTACAGAGGGAATATTCAGAAAATTTTAGGGAAATCCAGAAGGCAATTCCAAACATGAGCATTTGGAAAGGAATCATATCCTCCAATTTCTCAATTTTTATCTATTTTATTTACACATTACCATTTATAATTTGTATGTTTATATTGATACTTTTGAGTATTTATATGGCTCAAGAGTTATAAATAGGATATTGATTGTTGTATAATGTGTCCCGATACGATTTGACAATAGTGCCTGGTGATATCCCTATATGGAAGATGTTATATACAACAAGATACATATTTTAATATGCTGATGTTGTTGCGCAATCATGCTTTCCTATATCTAGCCCTGAGTTGGGCTCTACCAGTTAGATGGAAACAGCTGGGTGGAATCCCCATAATTTTGAAGCAACGACCAAGAAAAAGACACCAACACTTGGTTCGTATTTTCCTAGAGATATCATTTCACTTAGATGATATAACGGTGACGATCTATTTAACATGCCCTCTAGTCTTTAATGAAAACGATGGATCCTCGGTTCAATCGGGATTCCAATTCACTACCTTCTGATGACAAGACTGATGCCCTAACTAACCGGATCACCGTGGCCTATATAAGCCCCTTTAATATGAAAGCATTTCATTGAGACTGGAACCTACAACTTTATGATTACGCGAATTACGCCTTGTGCAACACAGACTACTATAGACAGGTTGTACTATACAACATATGATATATATATATATATATATATATATATATATATATATATATATATATATATATATATATATATATATATACATTCAAATACGATACTTAAGAAGTATTTAAATGAGGTACTTGAAAAAATTAAAGATTTAAACATCATGTTCTCATCTAGTAGATTAGAAATGTTTGGTAAAAACTTTTAGTTGTAAGAAACAATAGAAAAATAGTTATTAAAGAATCTTAAACTTTTTACATAATTGTGTATGTATGATTCATCATATAATATTTATTTATTCTAATCAAAATCTCTCTCCTTTAAATGTTTTAGTCTTAAAAATTTTTATCAACATTTCATTTATATACCAAAAGCTATCGTTATACTATATTCAGACCTGGCTTCGAAATATGAAAATAAATGAAGCAATCTAGATTTTTTACAGTAAAGATTTAAAACAGTTGTTTTAAAATTGTTTTTTTTTGTGAGCACACGTAAGTCACCCTAACCTCTATATCATTCCAATTGCCTAAGCAAATAAAATAAATTGATAAGTTGCTACGCATGGCCGAATTTCTTTCTTGTAGACAAAACATTGCCTCTGTTGGTAACGCTGTCAAGCCACAATATAAGGCACCAGCTTAAGAATTTATGTGCAATTTCGTTTTCATTATAACACTTAACCTACTCAGTTAAACAAAGCTTATTTATTTATTCTCATCCAGCATCAAACTTAAATTGAAGAGAGTGATTTGATTCCTTGTTTTTCTGGACAGTGTACGTTTTGAGCAATGCCAAACTGAAAAGCGTAATTATTTCCGGTGGTAACTGATTTATTTAGGTTAACCGATATGAATTATTTGTTGGAAAACAATTATTTGTTGTGCAACTTAAACTACAACTTGTATTTCTTTACGAGTTATTTTATTTTTAACGGATTGTACAATTGGAAATATTTTATTAATTCAAATATATGTAAATTATTTCAAAAGTGCACGCGTAATAAACAGGAAATTCGAAACTTTTGCAAACCTTGCTTCCAAACATACTAGATATTAACAAACATTTCTCCAAGGTCGTATTTTAGGCAATATATTTCCACAATTTAGTTGAAGAAAATTCAAAATTTACTGTGAATCTCGCAACTTTAAGAATGATATTAAAATGATGTCAAATTTCTGAATTTTGTATTAAGCATTTTTTATAGTAGACTAAAGTAAAACGAAAATCACATAAAGGTATTGATTTTGCTTTAAATTCTGTTATCCTATTAAAATCAGACATTTGATGAATACGAACAATTGTTATTAACCTAAACATGTTGCTCAAAATATTTACAATATTTTTCTATTTGAGAATGAGGTTTTGAAATGTTTTCGAAATCAGAACAGTTGTATGTTATTGATTATATTTTGAATAATAAAACTTTTATGTATATTTTATATGTATTTTTTTCGCTCCTCATTAGAAATTAATTTATAAAGTAGGGTGGTAACAAACAGCTTTATTGCACCGGTACTTCTAAGCAACTGTCAAGGCTCGAATGGTATTAAAACTGGTCCAGTACAATATTAGTCAAATCTTCAACGAAATTTCAAAACAATTAATTCATACAAAGTTTATTTTAGCCCGAAGATTATTTAGACTGCTTAAACAGAATCCACAAAAATGTAAAAACCATGTTAGATTTAACGTGGAATATTCCTGAAACTTAAATTTAGAAAAGCAATTAAATTTAAAATGATTTCTAGGCACATCAGTTTTTCATAAAGGCCTGCAACTTATTATGGTATCAAAATATTGCAAAGTTAAAAATAAATCATGAAATTTCTATCAAACACAAAAATTTAGATCTTATGCAAATTGTGCAAAAAATTTTGCATAAAAATAAAAATTCAAAATAAAGAAATTATTTGAAACTTGATTGAACATATTAACGCTAAAATATATTATTATTTTATCTTTTCAATATAATAAATTACGATTTAATTTAAATATTTTTCACATGTAATATAAGGCTTTTAAAATTTACTTAAAATATATTATTCTAAATAATAAAAAAATTACTCGAAACTTTCTAGAAGTCTACGAATCTTTCTTCATTTGTGCTGTTTTGTTTAAAAGCAATTCATTCGGAGTACTTCCAAATTCGATGGTTCGATAATGTGAAGATTTGTTATAAAATTTCAGACAGATCAGAATTAGAGAGAAGGCTAAGTTTAGAATGTGTTTTGAGCCACCACTTCAATTATCTTATCTTCTTGGCTTGAATTCATCCAGAGAAATGCTTTCCATTTAATTATTGCGCAGGAAAGATGTCACAACAGATGTTTTTCAAGAGAAAGACGAATTTTAAGCACTCCTTTTTATACGTGCGGTTGAAAACAATCTTCATGAATAAAAATAGTTCGTTAAATCAAGATTTCGTCGAAGAGAAAAATGATAAAAAAAATAGCATTAAGAAAATACTTACGGTATAAAATATTTTCAATAATTTCATTTTCCGAATTCACTGCATGCATACATTAATTATATAAAATAAAACTTCCCCTTATAAATTTTTATTAATTTATATACATTAAATTTTATAAAATGGTGAATTTTACTTTCTTTCTTAAAACACAATAGTTTATGAAAGCATTTCCTTGTTTTTTACCATAAAATGTTTAAGATGTAATGAAGTTTGGAGATAGATTAAATGATACCAATCTTCATTCTTCGTGGATCCACATGTTAACTTGTTTGTTTTTATTCAATTTTGGATCACTACGATCAATTTTGGAACACAATGATCAATTCGACCATGACCTAAAGTTTAAAATGGTTTCTGACTCGCTAAAAACAACCATAACCGAAGAGAAAATTGAGCATAAGAATTGCTGTACGGAATGGTCTTTGAAGTTACCTTTTGTTATGAAATTGATTACTTCATCTGATACTTCAGCAAATATATCAATTTTTACATCTGATACTTCAGCAATACAAAATTTAAAAATTCTGAAAGGAGGGACATTTATTTTTTATTTGTTCTGCTTATTAGTTGTTACAATGCATATATTGGCTTTAAGCAAGGTCAATGCTAAAGTAAATAAAAATTGATTTTTCTTCTCTAAAAGTTAATAAATGAGAGTTAAAAAGTTACTTTAAAAACTATGACAAATTGTTCAAGGATTAATCAATAGTTCATAAAATCGAAAATGTTCGACAACGAATTCATAATAACGAAATATCAGTTGTATTTCGTAATTTGTCAAGCTAATTCACCGTTGTGTTTTTCTTAAACCTGGCTCAAATCCACCAGTTGGAAATGTTCCGTTTCAGTTAAAAAAGCGCCAAAGTTCGTGGAGAAAAGAGTTCAGAAAACACACGTGCACAGCGTCCTTGGCAGAGTTCTGTGGCTTCTCTGTAGGAAATGCCACGCCTGTGACGTCCAACCCGCATAGTTGGAGGCTTTTTCTATTCCGGCTTTTTTTCTCTCCCTGTCCATGAAAAACTTTTTACCTGACTGTATATACCCATACACTCTCAGTTTCCAACCACTCTCAGGAATAATAACAAAAAGTCGTGAGACACCCGTCTTTGATATTAATCTTTCGTAAAATGAACATCATAAAGTATCTGGATATTTTCCATCTGAGATACCAGTAAGAGTTGGACATGAAAAATTAAAGTGTGGCAAAAAATAAATGATATCAATAAAGAATGATTTTAAAATTATTAAAAATTATTTATTCAGTACTGGTTTCACGTTATAACTATATCAATAGCTAAAATATCAATGCTATATTTCGTTATAACAACAATAAAAAAAGAGATATGATCTCGAAATGCTTTATTTAAAAGAGAGACAGACTATATATAAGAGAGGCAGGGTGATTCCCTATTTCAATTTAGCTTTTTTATTTCATTGATATTGTTTGTTTTTCAAGTAAATTTTCGAACCATTTTAATGACTTCTGCAACATTGATGACAGAAGCTAAAGAGAGGAAAAGGTGGCTTGATGTCTTGAACGGTCTTAAAACTTTAAAGGTCTCCAATTGGAGAATTAAAGCCAGAGACAGAGATATCTGTTGGAGTGTTGTGCAGCAGACTAAGAAGGCCCACCCTGGGTATTAATGCCAATAAAAAAGATATCACTCATGGAATTACAAGCCATCATGCATGATATTTAGATGATCTCTAAGTCTAAAATGATTTGAAGGCGTATTAAAAGGTTGAGCTCGAGAAAATAGTTTATCTTGTTATTATTAAACGACTCAAAATAAGTTAAATTTTTTGGGTCGTTGGCATGGCAGTGGGATACATTATAATTTAAACTCAAACATTATAATCAAATAAACTTTTTTAAATAAAATTTAACATGGTAGATGACTAATGAAGCCTCAACATTAGTTTCTCAAAAATTGGATAATAAATACTATAAGCGAATGAAATGAAACTATTTTACCCATGTGAAGGAAACTTCACATTGTTATATTGTTGCGCTACATAATATAGATCACTAAAATATAAATTTACTTTGTAGGAAAGAAAACAATAATACGTGTAATGCTGGATTAAAGTTCAATCCCAATAAATTTATCTGGAATAGATAATCAAAGGAACAACATTTGTTTTGAATGCGAGTGTCTTATACCTTTATGATATATTTCGAATGTGTCTCAACATATTTTTATAGAATTCAAGTCAGTATATAAAGCCTGATAGAAGTTATTTTATTTAAGGTACTGTTTCACTTTCCAAGAATTATTAAATAATTTTCAGCTTGTTTTGGTGCATTGGTAATCAGAAAAAGGGATCAAGATCTACAGCAGTTAGAAATGAACAAAGAGAACGTTTTTATCATGATAGTGCTTAAGATTTCATCACTGTATATTACTGTGGTCAAAGAATCACCAGCAAAAAAGTCAGTTAACTTAATCAACCCAAAATAACCCTCAATCGTCACAAGTGCGTCTCCAACTGTGTCACTCTTTGGTATTTATACGCTTGATACCGAGTTTCTGAGTCACACATGAGTTTTTAATCTAGGAAAAAGCACTGCTCAGAATAAAGTGGGACAATTCAGAGAAAGAAATATTGTTATACATTTATATAGCCCAATAAAAAAATGATTTCGAGGCAATTATAATTATATTTTCATCTGAATCGTCATTAATGACCTACAAATTAGTACACGTTTGGTATGTAAACCATGTTCCTGCAGCCATCATCAAACAATATCTTAAAATATCACTCTAGTTTAAAATCGAAACAAACTGTTTAGTTGAAACTATATAAGACACAAATCTTGAAATAGCAAACCAAGCAAGTTAATGTGACTTTAGGACTAGTAAACATTGATGTTATTTCAGTGACAATACGTCTTCTTGACCACCAACACATATACTATTGAGCAATGGCGATGTTAAAATCATCTCTCAGATATCTCAATTGATTCATTATCGAAGATAAAGAAAGAATGAAAACCGCTACACCAAGAAAACATACATATGCAACAGAGAGAAAGTAAAACACAAAAACCTTAAAATCAGTTTTTTTCATTCACACTTCATCATTACAGTAGTATTCCATTAATATAGTAATTAGTACAAAACAATTGACAAAAAAATGAGCTCGTGATATTAGATTTCCTACTAATAATTTTTTGAGATGTAGTGAACCAATCACCTTTTGAGTGGGAATATTTTACTTGATTAGTCTGAAATTTCATCAAAATTTCTCTGAATCCTTAATAAACATAAGCATTATCATAATTAACATACGTTTTCTGGTTGTTCCAGTTTTATTAAAAATAATCAATAGTTATAAATTTCTGCAGTTTCTGTAATGTTTTCTTTAAACGAAATAAATCAATTCGAATAATTCAGAAAGAAATTTACATCTACTTTGAAATTGTAAGTTGAATTGTCTTTCATACTTTTTCTTTTAAATTCGAGTTTTGTTTTTTGCCAAACTGGTATATTCTCAGTTAATTTTGAGATTTTAAATTTTTTATTTTGCAAACATTTATCGATAAATGAATATTCTTTCTTAAAAATTTTTACTAATGTATAAAGCTTCTTTACAATTTAAAATTATAAGATTAACCCTCATTAATGTAAGTTTGTTGGGTTTAAAAAAATTGCTGCAATGATTATACTGTGGATATTTGAATTATACAGTGAGAAATCACGGGAATTACATACAACAAATCTAACCACAACTCAATGCATCTCTGTCATAAAAAGATAGATGCTATCAGCACAAAAGGAATAAAGAAACCTTATTATATATTTATAATTATTCAGATTTCGTGATTAGTCCATTTCTGTATCCTGCATACTTTTAAAGAGCCAGGTGCAGGAAATACTACTATTATACTCCAAGGTTATAAAACAGCGTAAAAAAGCAACCTAGCGACCTCTACATCTCCAAATGCAAGTCCTGTCACGGCTTGATAAATTTTCAATTATATTATATTCAATCAAAAAATTTGATTTAAAATTATTTATGAACGGTAAATTATGATTTTTATTGCTGATGTATTAACTCAATCCCTT
>JAJQOW010002113.1:0-24399 GCA_037975125.1 Latrodectus hesperus | reverse complement strand
TATACACTTCTGCCAACGCCGTTTCCACTGTTGATAACATTGCTGAAAGTCTTTCCCCCTTTAGGCACTACAACGGGCGGAAGTGAAAGCCCCTTATATAGTGGGGCATCCAGTGTGTGAGCCATCGTTGCCCCGAAAAGGGGTCCTCGTAATTTGCAAGCGGGGACTAAGTGGAAGACCCCCAGATTTGGCCTAACTACTCCAGAGGTATCATTTCATATTGCGAACACGAGCTATTGAACGTGCTCCAGGCACCATTAGCAAGCGCGACGGTTCTTGGGTCGGGTCGGGATTCGAACTCACTACCTTCCGACATAGAGACTGAACGCCCTATCCAATCAGATCACTGCTGCCTCACGTACAAATCTTCAAAACAATTATTTGTTCCGATGTTTTTAAAAGATTTTTCTTAGGAACTTTAATGAATTATTATAGTATTACATTACGCGCACAACACTTCTGAATGAATATTTGTATTAAAGAGAGCTACTGAAGACACAGTCAACTGTCTCTATTTTCAGCATTAAACATGTGAGGATTTCAAAGACAGGAAATTGTGATCGTCTCTTCAAACTTTCCTACCATGCCAACAGAGTTGTTTTTACATCAGCCTGCTTCGCTGTACCTGGCTCTGAGTTGGGTTCTACCAATTAAGTGGAATCAGCTAAGTGGGAATCTTCGTCATTTAGAAACAGGGACTTAGCAAAAGATCCCCCGATAATTGATTTGCCATCCCATAAGTATCATTTCACTTAGAGGTCATTGAGATAACGACATATCCAATCATCATTAGGGAATACAGTAGAGTGATGTAACAGTAAAGTAATAAGCAGAATTATGTTGACTGTTGCAGTACAACTTCCTGCCACTGTCCACTTGTTCTTCACCAAACTGTATCATGAATTAATGCAGTAGTGAAATTTCCAAAGGTATGGTTAGGAGAAAATATTCTGTTCTAAAGAGTCTATATTTGTCTTAAACAGATAGTAGAACTAAAGTGGAGATCAGATTCAATTTGGTTTCTCTTGATGGAATTCAGATTTATTTTTAGTTTTCTAATGGAATTCACACACATACACCCAGGTTCACTTTAATTGCTGATTCATTAATTACTGTTCCTTGTGCCAGACGGGGAGATATAAATATTAATGAACGAGAAGGCCTTTATCTCATGGTGATCATCATACGTTCAGTGAATTATACTCACTTAGTCACTTACCAATGAGTTTCCATCACTTGTTTCTAAAACGTGATCACACAAAACACTTTCCACGGCCACTCAACATACATACACAGCGATGCAGGTAATTCCAGGACTCTACTATGAGTTTAACGGGTTTGAAATCTCGCCTATCACCAAGCGCCAAGTAAATTTAAATCACGATCAGATGACGAGGTTACACCTGAGCTGGCATCCTCCTTTTCACATCCCCGCCGCACTAGCCAAGGACTTTGAACGCCACAGATTAACGTGACGTTCCTCCTACCCACGGAGCTCCAGCAACATAGTGAGGGAGAATATGGTCACCTTTCCAATTACTGTCTTACTGTCACTGTCACTTATTACTGTCAGTGGCAATGATCTTAACAGGAACGGCAAAGTTAGTCACAGGAAGCGTCCCGAAACTATTGAAGGACTGGAACTCTGACGGTCGCTGAACAGGGAAATATGAACGATTATAAATAATCACTTTTCACTTGTAGTCTTTGATGTTCCAAATAATATTACGAAAGGTATGTTTAGATGGCCACAAAAAAGAAAACAATTGACAATCACCAGCTAATAGCCATCTAATCGTATAGTGATGCCCTGCAAGACTTGGTGAGGTAGTCGTTTTGTAGAATGCAGTCAACCATCTTCAATCATGGTGACTTATGTTAAAACTGTTGCCACTAGACTGACATTAAAAATTATAGTTTAAAATTATTAGGCTCTAAACTCAATTTTTAGATAAAGCGATGCCTTATTTATTGGAGATATGAACAATCCAGTCATATTAATGTCACCATCACGTACTTTCGACGTTGACGCTGAAAAACCAAACACAGATGTTAGGTAGCAGCACAGTGCCGCTGAGCATGTGTGAGAGCTTTGGAAAACCCTGCAATTGTTGGCATGATGCAGAAACGGAGGATTTATCAACGGGCTTTAGGTATAAGCGTGGAGGCATTTCCAAAACGGCAAAATAAGGGAACTGTTTGCATGCCTCCATGGTAGATGCATACCGTAAATACCAGCAAGAACTTCCTGTGCATAACTCTACAGAGTTTTAACAGTTTGGGTGGAGCTCACGAGAGAGAGAGAAGAAAGCACCACCGATAAAAGTATATCGTGCATGCCAAAATGGAACTGTCCGAATTCGTGGCAAATGGGGTGTGCCACGGATCATAGATGACAGGTGTGAAATACGGCTACGGAGGTGCATTCGGGCGAATAGACGTGCTACAGTTGAGCAACTGACTACCCAGATGAAACAAGGGGTACCATTAGTGTCTCCCCAACTACTGTTCAGCGAACGTTGCTGTGCCTAGGTCCAGATACAGACGCCTGGCTCATGCGCCGATGCTGACTGCTATTCAATTTGCCCACAAGTACCACAACTGGATGTCACTGAGTGGCGACAAATAACGTTCCCCATGAATCACGTTTTATTCACCATCGGTCAGATGAACGTTGGCGTATACGTAAAAAACCCTCTGAAAGCAAAAACCTTGCAAACATTGCCTAAACGGTCCAGTATGAAATATTAAGGTCGAGGAAATGTTTTCCAGTCATTTTAAATGTTTACTCATCATCATAAAAGTCTCGATAGATCAATAGAAGTATGTATCTGTCATTATGGACCATGTCATCTGTCCTTATCTGTCATTACGGACCATGTCCACTCCTATATGCGCATTTTTTCCTCAGAACAATGACTTCTACCAGCAGGACAATACGAAGTGCCATACAGTTGCCAGTTCTCTTTGAACTACGCACGTAGTTCGAAGAGCACTAAGATAAGTTTACTGTTCTCCCCTGGCCTTACAAATTTACCTGACTTTAACACAATCTAGCATCTGTAGAATCATCTTGATCGGGTTGTTCTAGCATGGAACCTGATCCGCTTATTCTAGCAGGTGATTATGATAGTGGAATCGGCATGATTCAACATCCTAATGAACATCATCAGGAACTTAATTGACTCTCTTTCTGTACGTCTGATAGTAGTCCGCTTTGCGAAAGGTGGTTATTCTGGCTTTTCTGGCTGAAAACGGTCACATTAATTTGACTGGATTATGTATTATAGAAAATGATTTTTTGAATACCTAATTATTTCAAATTTTCTTAATAATGCAACAACGTATTCTTGTTACCCAGTATAGAAATATAAAGGGAGTACTTTCAAGTAGATAACGTGAACTCTAAGATATAAAAAACTTTCAGTAACAACGGGGTTGTTATATTTTTACTTAACTAATATATTTCCTTTAACTTCAAGATGATTTTATTTTTCATAAATTGCTTAAATAAAATCGCATTATTTGTTGGCGCCTGCGAGCGCAGCGCCCCCTTTGAGTCATAAAAAAGAAACCGGCAGTAGCCATATGAGAGTCGGAGAAATAAAGTGTGTGTTTTTATACAGTCCTTGAGTGAGTATTAATTTAGTTAAAACTGAGCTATTTAACATTATTTTTATCACTTTTATATATTTTTTTAGATTGTATTCTTGATATATGCGTTTTTAGTTTTTATAAACACATATTTTCTGATGAAATGACGTTTGCTTGTCTCTCAACGGTCATTTTTTGTCTCCGATGGTTAAGTACACCGAAATCTATGGTTTAAAGCGCGGATTCCGAACCACTACTAACAGCCAAGCACTAAGTGGAATTCGAGTTCACGAGTTGAACCGAAGGCAAATGCGTTAACCACTCCGCTACCTGATAGGTTGTAAAAACGTATATATATTGTTTGATTTTCTTTTGAAACTTTGACCGTGACATTGTAACGTTTTATTTTTATGGCGCAACATCTGTCAAAATATAGATGATTTTTTTCTTTCAACTGAAAATGAATTAAAAGATGAAACAACTTTTATAAATTCATAAAAAAAGAATTTTTTTTTATTTTTTCAATTTTTGAAGGAAAATAGCTTTGAATTTTACGAAAAAAAATTTTTTTTCGTTACACATTACAGGAAAATTAATGGATCTCAAAAATTGTTCCTTAAAAATGTAACGAATTCACTTTTAGATCACTATTATATTCTATAGTAACGCGCTGACTTCTGAATTAAAAATCAGGATATTGTACCGCGCTTGGACGAGGTTCGTGTTGATTGAGAGTCAATAAAACATTCTCTTAAAAACCACAAAACATTTATTCGCAGCGATTTCAACAAGATACAAGAAATTCTAGGTGCAGCAGTCACAATTACACGCATATCCAACAGTTTCCAATTAAAAGAAATCTTTAATACCTCAGAAAAACAACAGCTTCTATGCATTAAACTAGCACTAATTGATCGTCTTCATTAATGATATATCTATGTTGGGGAGCGATATTTATACATTACTTGGCATGAAAATCTAAGAGTTTCACCAGATTTCTGGAAAGTTCTAGGCTACTTCGCTTATTATTAGTCTTAGAGCTTCGGTGATGGATTTTTTCAGATATATCAGGTTGTCATCAAGTGATAGCCAAGAATATCGCCAAAATCGCTTACTCACCAAGAATCTTACCAAAATGTCGCTAAAGTCCTATAAATGCCATTTTTAACATGTAATACGCGTAAATTACACAATTTTTGACTAAAATCTGAACATTTCAGCACTGTTTGAGATAGTTTAAGGCAAATACAAGTAATATTTCAAAACTTGTAACAGAGTATTAAATTTTATTTAAAATATTTCATTATTTGATTCTATGATGCCTTCAAAACTTATCGATGAAGGCATTTGAGATTGTATTGGATTTTCTCTGTCTTGAAATGCTTTTCATCCAAACTGAACAAACTCACTGCACTAAAGAGAAGGTCCAGTAAACTCTCAAGCATCCATTCCATCAACAAATGTACATGCACATGATGTACAAATGTACATGCTGAAAAAAAAATCTATACCGATCTCCAGTTTTCAACAAAATCAAATCTAGGAACTTCTGCTTACAGCTCTTGACTCTAATAATCTTTGCATGAATTACATTTTACAGTTTACTAGAAAAAAAACTGAGAGCACGTTTTTTAATTTTATCAATTATCCTATTTTATTTCATTGATATGATTATTATTTCAATAAAAACAATTAATTATTTATTTTGAACATTTAGATTAATTGTTTTTTTTTACATTTTTTACAATTTTATAAAATTTTTTACAATAAGATATCTATACAAATTTTTACAATAAAAGACGGATATTACAAAATTTTCTATTGATCTCTTAAAATATATTATATTAAGTTTGATTATAGTATAACTTTCTTAAAAAGCCGCGATCCTACTCCACATATATGTTTATCATGTGTTGAAATGTATATTGTTCACATATGATTTAATGGCATAGTGTTTTTCTTTTAATTAGAAACCACCTTGTTGAAATGTTTATACATGTTCATTGGACCCTATACCCCACAAATGGTGGGGAATTTTATATGTTCAGGGATTAGATTTAACCACGGTTTAAATTGAGCAGAGTGGTTAATGTTCTGCCCTTCGGATTTAGCCTCCAGTGGCTCAGTAGCTTCACGTCACTTCCCGTTAATATCAGCAAAGTTGCTGGAGCCCCGTGGGTTGGAGACATGTCCACGTTAATCTGTGACTTACGAAGTCTTGTGGCTGGTGTGACGTGGATGTTGAGAGGAAAGTGCCAGGTTTGGTGAGATCTTTCAGAGCTTGGTACAGGGAAGCGTGCAGGTGCAACAACTAAAGTAGCACAGCACACATATCATTTTGTAAACCAGGTTTAACCTGTCTGATATCAAAGATAATTCTTTGTTTAAACCTAAAAGGACAAACATATCGTTATTGAAGTTTGTTAAGACTAAACTGGCATGACAAAAATATCATTTATTATAACTAAATCTGTCTCATACACACACGTATCTTTTATGTAAATCTTGTGTAACCATACTAATTGGACTAATATACATAATGATCAAACTGGTATGATATACATATTTTTAAAAAGTATAATATACACAGCGTTTGTAAATCTGCAGAGACCAAATTTATGCATACATATCGTCATGGGATGGTTGGTTGGTTGGTTGGTTAGGTTTTATGGCGCAAGGTCCAAAATTGGACATGTTGCGCCAAGAATTAGTTTTGTGTAACTTTATTTTATTTTAATTATTTATTTATTTATTTATTTTCAAAACCCAAACAACATTAAAATATTAAAAAACAAAAATAAGTGTATATACTACATTAAAATCTAGTTATAAAATATAGAAAATGAAAATAACAATTATTTGTATAATTTTTTAAAATCTAAAATGCAGATTAAATATAATGTATAAAACCTATTGCCTTCAGGAAAGCGAATAGGTTTCCATGGGGTGGATCCCCTATTAAATCAGATAAAATTAATAAATTAGTATTAAAAAAGTGTAAACGTTGCTGGATAAAATCATGACATGAAATTAAAATATGTTGAACAGTGTATGGTTCATCACACGCTTCACACCATGGAGTTAGTTCACTTAGAAACAAATGTCTGTGTGTGAAACGTGTGTGTCCGATACGAAGGCGAGTTAATCTAACATCAGCACTTCGTAGCGGTAAAACTGATAATGAAATGAGATATGGGAAAATGGTACACAATTTGTTGGTGACCTGCATGCTCCATAACTCCTGGAAGAGGGAGTAGACATGATTTTTAATATACTTCCTCACATCTGAAAGAGGGATTGAAAATTGTATTGACGTTGAGGCTGCTTTAGCAGCCGCGTCTGCCTTTTCATTTCCCTCGAGACCTACGTGACCTGGGATCCAACAAAATTTGATATCACTCCCCTTGCCAGCAAGGGAATCCAATGTTTGGAAAATCTTGGACACAACCGGATGACAATGAATGTTCAAATTCTCCAACGCTTTTAATACACTCAAGCTGTCAGTATACACGCAAAAGGAATGAGAATTTACAGTATTCACGAGCTGAAGCGCATTATAAATTGCTGTGGCTTCAGCTGTAAAGATGGAGCAGGAAGCATGAAGGCTGTAACTGTATGTAACATTATTCATAAAAATACCACAGCCAACATGTCCTGCTGTTTTAGAACCATCCGTGAATACTGGCGTGTAGGAAGAATACTGACAGCGATGTGAATAATATAGCTGTTGGAAAATTGTAGGCGTTGTGTCCGATTTTCTACAATCAGCAAATGGATTGACAATCAATATTTGTGGATCATACCAAGGTGGATGTACTAAAATGTCCGTTTTAATGAAACGGACATCACGTAGGTCAGATAAGGATAAATGGTTTTTTGTTCGAGTGAGGAAGGGTAGGATGCTATATGGTCTAGCATCATATATTCTCTTCAAAGCAGGAGTAAGAGCAAAAGAACATAGTGGATGGTGAGGGTCAGACATAATTTTACAATAATAATTGAGAGACAGCTGCATACGTCGCAGGTCTAAGGGCAGTTGTTGACAAATTGCATATAGACTCTGGACGGGTGATGTGCGGAATGCGCCAGAACATATTCTCAGAGCAGAATGATGGACAGTGTCCAATCTGTGTAAAACAGAAGACCTAGCGGATCCGTAAACAACACAACCGTAGTCTATGCGAGATAAAATTAATGATTGGTAAACTCGGAGGAGTGACATGCGATCAGCACCCCAAGATGTATTTGAAAGCACCTTGAGGATATTGAGCGATCGCTTGCACTTCTTCCGCAGATATAATATATGCGGAAGAAAGGTTAATTTACGATCAAATATCACTCCGAGAAATTTTATCTCACTGACCACTGGCATAGGTGTGTTGTTTATACGAATGACGGGATCATTGTGGAGGCTAGTCTTCCTGCAGAAATGGACACAATTGCTCTTGCTAGGAGATAGTGTATGGCCATTCTCAGCACACCATGCAGCAATTTTATTAACAGATGTTTGTAATTGTCTCTCAATTAAATGCATGTTAGACCCTTCACAAGATATTTGCAGGTCATCAACATACAAGGTACCATGCACAGAAGGTGAAAGTTGATGAAGAATGCAACTGATATGAAGATTAAAAAGGGTGACACTTAAAATACTTCCCTGAGGAACACCTTCAGGTTGGTTAAAAGTATTGGACAAAAACGTACCAATACGAACTTTAAAACCACGGGAGCGTAAAAAGTTTTCTATAAATATCGGCAAATTACCCCTAAAGCCAAAATTATACATCCTACGGAGAATTCCATAACGCCACGTACGGTCATATGCCCTGTCAATGTCGAAGAAAATGGAGACCAGATGGTTCCTCCGCACAAAAGCATTACGGATTTGGGTCTCCAAATATGTGATATTATCAAGAGTGGATCTCCCTTTACGGAAGCCACTCTGATTAATATGTATACATTTATTTTTTCTAAGACATATACGAGACGGGCGTTGACCATACGTTCGAGAGTCTTACACAAGCAACTCGTCAGAGCTATTGGTCGATAACTTGAAGGAACAGAAGGATCCTTACCAGCCTTAAGGATCGGAATCACTATTGCTTCGCTCCAAAGTGATGGAAATTTATTTTCAGTCCAGATCCTATTGAACAGGTAAAGTAAGTTCAACAGGGAATCTGGACTTAAATGACGAAGCATTTGATAGCTGATTCCGTCTGGTCCTGGGCTAGTATCATGGGCCTGCTGTAATGCTCTCTTCAATTCCAACATCCGAAATTCACAGTTGTAAGGCAAAGCTTGTCGATGGTTGAAACGAATTGGTGTTCGCTCAGCACGACTCTTTGTCCTTAAAAACGAAGGACTATAAGAGTCGTTGCTTGAGACGCTAGCAAAGGTTTCACCAAGGACATTAGCGATGTCCTTAGGAGAAGAGTATATAGCAGCTCCGGATTTCAAAATAGGAATGGAAAATTCTCTATATATTCCATTGGCTGCTTTCACTCTTCTCCACAACTGTTTACTGGATGTGGAAGAAGTAATTGACGATACATAGCGAGACCAGGATTCCTTCTGACTTCGACGACGAGCTCTGCGAGCTAATGCTTTTGCTCTCTTGAAGGCGATAAGATTCTCCGTTGTGGGGTACCTCCGAAATAACCCCCATAACTTCCTTTGTTTTTTATAAGTTTGTTGGCATTCATTATTCCACCATGGTTTGCAACGCCGGTGTGGTAATGAGGAACTTTTGGTACTGATGCAACAGCTGCATTAATAATTGTTTCAGTGACTTTAGATACAGAATTATCAATATCATCGATCATAACCATTTCGTTATCAATATCTGCCAATTGTGTAAATAACGTCCAATCTGCCCGACTGTACACGTAAGTAGGTAGACGCTGTTCTACACTACTACCTCCAGTCTGGGAGATGACGAGAGGAAGATGATCGCTGTTGTGCAGATCATTTCCTACAATTAAATTTAACAATGGCAGAAGAGATGGAGAACAAATGGCCAGATCGAGAGAGTGAAATGTTCTTGTGGGTACATGGAAATATGTCTTCTCGTCGGTATTAAGCAGACAGAGACTATTATCTGAAATAAACCGCTCTATCTGCCGACCGCGAGAATTAGTATCATCATTTCCCCACAAAGAACTATGGCCGTTAAAGTCACCTAACAACAGAAATGGTGTTGGCAGCTGATCTATTAAAGCATCGAGTTCCTCTTGGCGGATGACATCATGTGGTGGTAAATATAAACTACAGACTGTTAATAAGCATGCAGTATGAATTCTTACAGCAACAGCCTGTAGAGTAGTATTTAATGGATGGGCAGTGCTGGGAAAAGTATTAGATGTTAATATACAGACACCTCCAGACACTGCACCATCGTCACCACAGTCTTTTCTAAAGCTTTTAAACCCACGCATGGAAAAGTTATTGCTGGACTTCAGGAATGTTTCCTGAAGTGCAACACATGCGGGGTTGTAGGCTGAAATTATAGACTTGATGTCATCATGATGAGAACGCAAACCATGGCAGTTCCAAGAAACAAAGGAAGTTATTATTGAATTTGAAAAGCTCCTTTCCCGGAGCTGGAAGGCATGTCATCTGACATCTCCTCGAGCGATAGATCATCGTCCGAGGGATGTAATGAAACAGCGTCAGCCTCCAGGGTTAAGGCTTTACGGGTGGATATGGAAGACCTAAAATTGCCCTCCTTAGCAGATTTTAGTTTTAATGCCTTAAGGGCTTTAGATTTAGCCATCGGAGCTTTTTTACGGAGAGTAGTTGTGGATGTTTTTTGCCTTTTCTCAGATGTAGGGGGCAATTTGACTATTGGAAGTGAAAGAGCATCCGTTTGTGTACTAATCGTCCTGGTGACTTTGGCAGCAACAGTCGCATAGCTGACTCCTACTTGAGGTGTGCGAGCTGCAACAGCCCGTCTCGCCTCAGGATAGGAACAATTATTCTTAACTTTGGTGGTTGTGATCTCTTTTTCCAGTATCCAGATAGGGCAACTTCTAGTGTAGGAGGGGTGGTCACCCTTACAGTTTACACACCTCTCCTTTGCAGTACAAGACGAACTGTCATGGCCAACTGCTGCGCAGCGAGCGCAAGTCAGTTTGCCCCTGCAAGCCGCTTTAGAGTGACCAAATCTCTGGCACTGGAAACAACGCAAAGGATTCGGAATAAATGGCCTAACGGATAGATGCATATACGCAGCTTTAATATGCTGCGGCAGGTCTGGCGTCGCAAATGTCAGTACGAGATGTTTAGTATTAACAATCTGCCCATCTCGTCTGATAGTGATGCGTTTTACAGCACAGACCTTTTGATCTTTGAGATTATCTAAGATCTCGTCCGCTGGCGTATTTAATAAATCCTTGGCGGATACCACACCACGTGAAAAGTTAAGATTAATATGAGGTTGGACGGACACCTCAAGATTAGCAAGCATGTTCATGTTGCTTATGAGAGTTGATTGTGCATCAGTAGAAACTTCTACCATAAGATCACCAGAACGAAGTTTTCGAATGCTCTTTGCTTCTCCTATATTTCCAGATATACCTTTTTGGATTAGGAAAGGGGATACGTTATCAAATGTACCCTCTTTCCGTTTTACAATGTAGAATCTGGCTTTAATTATAGACAAGGTTTGCTCCCGTGGGAGAGAAGAAAATACGTTTGTTTCCATAATGAAAATGGAAAATTCGGGACCTGACGGCACCACCCACCACCGAGTCCAACAAGGGGATGCAGACCAGCTGCACCAGTGCTAGCCAGGTCCTATACGCTCACAGTACATCCCTGAGAGTGGCCTCCACCCTTAACGAGTCATCCAGTAGATGCACCGATCGCTTGATCCATAAAGCCGATTGATGTACTGAGGACCACAACACACCTCCTGTTTACCTGAAGCAGAGGCCAAAGTAATGTGTTGGTTTCTGGGGGCCTCAATTACTAGGACCCTCCTTTCCAGGGACACGGGTCTCCACGCACAGCAAACACGTGGGTGATTTAGTCCTCAAGAGAGCTAATAGCAACAGAGTGGCGAAAGCTACTCAAGGGGAGCCCTTAACCTCTTACGAGGCAACCACACTGAGGGAGAAGAGGAAGAAAAAGCAGAAGAGTAGAGTAGAGAAGAAGAGAAAGAAGAGGACAGATCACTGGGGTACCTCGGGATTGTGACACCCGTGTTTACCTAAAGAAGGTAAACCCCCTGAGGGGATATCGTCATGGGAATGAATATGACCAAATTGTTCAACATACATATTATTTATGTAAATCTGGTATGACTTATGTATGTCTTTAAGTATAACTTGTATACTAAACAGGTATACTATACTAGATTGATACCACAAACTTACTATTATGCATATCCTTCATATATAGTAAAATTAATATATAATGACCAAACAGGCGTAAACAAGTCAAGGGTTTTATTCACTGTAAAATCTTTAAGACACAGTAATTGCCATAGAGGATGCCGTTAACAGGTTAATTAATTCAAACTGTCTTCTGACTGTTCTGATTGTCTTCTTCTGTTTTATATTCCATAAGCGGCAAAGAGAAACCTTCGCCGGCTCATTCACTGTTTAATCTCCATTCAATCCACGCTTATAACACACTTTCATTCTAGATTACCTGCATAACTCATTCAGCTCTGATATTCACCGAAATTTCCAATTCAGTTGTGTAAACAACTGAATCTGCGTGGTGTTGCATGTATAATTAAAGAGATTAGTATTCAAGTAAATTAAAAAAAAATAATCACAGATGCCGCATAATACAAGATGCCAAGTTCTGAGTTTGGTGTTTTTTTTTTCTTTTTTTGGTGAATTTTGTTATGTATCTAGCAACCTGGTTTTTATTACGTCATAGATATGGAAACCTCTAAGAATTATGAAGAAAATCCTATTTTGGTAACCATAGTATTTACGTCATCACGCATGTCACATAACGTTATCTTGGCAACAATTCTTCATCTCCAAAAATATCAGAATTTTACATACTAGATTATATGGCATTTGGACCGAAAAATATAAGTAAAATTGGGTACTTTTCCCTTATACCCTCGTTAATAATACTAAAGGAATGGCATAACGTAGCAAATAATATAAAGTAGAGAAGATTTTTTTGGCTCAAAATTTTATTCTAAATCATATACATACCAATCGAAATTTTTTGTGCAAAAATTGACTAAAAAGTAATAAATAATGATAAACAAAGTTAAAGCTAGTATCGTAGAAGATAGCTTGGTGATAATTTTGTCGATTAAAAGAAGCATTATGGTCACAAATCACCAAGGGCAAAAAATAACTAAATATAAGAAAAATTAATTTTGTCTCACTGAAAAAATGTACCATTACATTATACTTACGCAATCGATCATCGATGCTATTGATAAAAAGTTTCCCCCAGAAATAAACACTGGCTTTTAAATAAGTTTTGTCAATAAGTGTTCATTATTTAGTTTATAAAATGATTTTATTACATTTTGGTAGTTTCTAAAAAGTAAACATTTTTAAATAATACGCGATGCATGCAAATGAAATATTTTCGACTTTTTTCTTTCCCGTTATGGCGATAATGGAAAAATACCTAAAATTGACTTGAACAGTTGCGTACCAAATATGAAATAAAAACATAAAAAATTAAATATAAACTGTCAAATGATAATAGAAAAGGCAATAGGATTTTAATTTCTAAAATATGCGGTTGGTTCCTAGCAGAGCCCACACCCTTTGCGCAAATGATTTTGTTTGGCGATAATTGTGCTCTGCGCCAATCTTAGCAGCTCTACTTCGATACACTAGATATAATAAACCAAACTATTTATGGAATTTTGTTCTGAATAGGCACTTTTATTCAGTTTGTCGCCAAGGTTGAGGGCTCTCCTAGTATTTTACCAAATATGCTTCTTAATTCAAGTGTTGCGATAACCTTAGCAAGATAGTTTTCTGTATAATGTATAAGTTGCAAGATGTTTAACGTACTTATTTCATTCAATAAAAATATTAAATGATTGAAACTTCATCTCTAAAATATTGTAAAGCAATAAAAGGCATGACAAAATGTGAAATGTGACATTGCATTCACGTGAAAAAAGTGATTGATTTCCGAGTCATGGGATCAAGGACAAACACGAAACTTACAGTAAATAAAATATTTTTACAGTCATTATGTTTATTCTCGAAAGAATGAAATAAATGAAACCTTAATAAAATTTTATGAGCATTCAATTTTAGAATTTAATCAATATATGGCTTAACGAAACAATTGGAGACAAAATTTAATTTTGGGCTTCTTAGCATTATATATATACAATATTATTTAAATGTTTCTATTATTCCATATTTTATTTTTTTAATGTTTCTATTATTCTACATTAAAATTCTTCTACTATTCTACGTATATTATATGATTTCGGCTTGTTACTTTTATCCCGTAATTTTAGCCTGATATCATTTAATGTGGATGACACATGAGTTGGTGCATACTCACCATATTTTCATAGTTCATCAACATGAAAAGGCATGTCTAATGTCTTGAATTCATTCACCTAAAAAAATTCATTGGGTCTACCAATGAATTTTTTCTCGCATGGAATCTTTCAGCGCAATGATTTTTGAACTGTCAGGTGTCAAATCTATTATCACAATACAATACCACACTTCCAAATGTCATTATGTGGCTTATCCTTGAAATGGTTTTGTTTCTGTTGGCGACGCTAAACTTCGATGTTGCATCAGAACACAATTTGTGATCTATTTGAATTACTGCTTAAATATATCTGACAGTTAATGCTTAAATATGCTTTCAACCACGAAACAAGAATGATGTAAGTTCTTATAAACTTCCCACTATACACACATAAAGATTTGCTGTAATAGATTTAGAATCAAGGATAAGGATTACGACATCTAGCGGCGAAAGGACACATCATAACGACAGTGCGATTTTTGAATTACGTTTTTGTTCTGAATTGTGGTCAACCTGATGTAAAATTTTAGTTATTAAAACAGAGAGTGGGTGACCAGAAATAAACGCTTCTATAAGGAACTATATCGAAAATCACTTTCACACTTTGATAATAAGCAATACAAAGAACTAAATTTGCATTACGCATCTTGTTATTTTATTTCAGTCTCCGCAGATTTGCTAACATATCAAGATGTGTATTTCTAAGTGGATTGTAATTGCCTTATGAAGGAACTTTTTTAAGCAAAATGGGCCATATTCAAACATCATACATGAGAAAAACCCAGAAATCTTCAAAGCACATATCCTGAGAGACGTGAATGTAGAAAGTGGAAACAATCCTCTTATGTTGTTCAGCAGTGGCTAGGATTGAACTGGGAACTTTTATTGTAAAAAGCAGTGTCTTACCATGACCACGGTGAACACAAATGCAAGGGCATTTCTACACCGTAGGTGAACAGCCTATTTGCGAAACAAGTGTAAAGCTATAAATGTCCGCTGTTTTACACACACACACACACAAAAAACATCTCCTGGAGACCACAGGGCTTTTGTGGAATCCTTTCTATGATAATTCATTCGGATTGTCAATGATCCATGTGACTAAGTGTAAGCATTTTAGCGTGCAACTGTGGTAACTTAACTGTGTATTGTGCGTCCCCATTTTCTTTGATTGCCTATGTGTGCCGAAACTCAGTAAAATTTTATAATGTCTGTCCTGTGTAATGGATTCGAAATTTTTGTGTATTCTGTATATGTATTTGTTTCGTTGTTTATATTTTACCAGAGCATATAATCACGAATGGGTGACTGTGTGTATATGTGCAATTGATGGATCCCCATCTTTAATTCGTTTTAGTGTATGTTGTAAAGCATGTATTTCTGCCTGAAAGCCTGAATTGTTTGTATTCAGAGGCAGGTGCATTGTTTTAATGTTGTCCCTGTTATTGGAAGACACAAAATGTCGCACCGACACCATCGTTTGTTTCGGAGCCGTCCGTGTAAATGTTGTAGTGTGACGACAGTGTTTGAATGTTTGACAGTGTTGAAAAGTAGACTAGTCTTTCCATGTTCTTTTCAGCTGGGTGGATTTGGTGGAAGGCTGGTTTTATCTGGTAATCGCCTGCATTGACGGTCATTTGACCCATGTGTTTGTTGTTTAGGAACCTAAGAACGTTTGCAACGGTCGCTTCTATGAGTACATGGAGATGAAGTGGTATCATACCTGCTGGAACATTTAGTTGATGTTGTTCTATTGGCCTTCGTTATCCTGGCTAAAATTGGGTCTTGCATCGTGAGTAATTTTTGTATTGCTTGTTTATTTAAATTTTGAGCATTTGCGAAAATTTTTAAAGTGCATTTCGGCTTTTTTCCCGGACAAGAAATACACGATTAATTAATTTGATCACGCGGAAATTTTGGCCATTTAAATCGACCCCGAATTCACAATTTGGTACGGTTTGTCCAAGATTTCTTACTAAATGGTTGGTGCTGTCTTCTAGTTGGACGGTTCAATTCTCAGCTGGAGTCATATGCAAAAGTGATAAAAGAAATCTGAAATCACATTGTTGTGTGTCCTTTAGGGATCGTTTAACAATTAACAGGTTTTCAGATGAAGAATAATCTTTTCAAAAAACTACCAAACATGTAGAAAATATAGCGGTTTTTCGAAGAACTTTTTTTTATAACTCCCGGCTAATAGGATTTTTCAACTTTATCAGCATTACAAGGTTCGGAAGTGATTGACAGCTTGTTCAATGGGGCACCCAGTGGGTGTGCCATTGCTGCAACGAAAGTGGGTGGGTCTTGGTTATTTAGAAGCAGGAACCAAGCAGAAGACTCCCAAACTTGGCTTGTACACCCCAAAGGTATCATTTGACATGGAAGACATTGCGTACACGACATATTTAACGTACCCCAGCCGCCAATAGCGAATACGATCGATTTTTAATTGAGGTGAGCACCACCTTCTGATAACGAGAACGAAAGCCCATACCAACCAGCCCACCTTTGTTTTGAATAACTGAAGAAGAACATCAGCAAAATAATTGTGTATATGAAAACACTTACCGACGCAGTTTTCTGCTAAATAAGGTATCGAACTCGCAAACTCACGAGCATTAGAGGGAGTCCCCATTCATTACAATATTACAATTGCCTATCCATCTCTAAGTTGCTTTTCACTAATGTTTTAAAAAATGGTATAATGTCAAATCTTTTAGCTTTTTAGATTTAAAAAATTCATTATGCGTTCCATTTCCATCTTAATTACTTAGATTTTAAAGCAATCTCTTAACTACTTGCAATTGAACTTGGTTATTTTTCAGAGATTTTCACAGTCATACAAATAAGAAGTAATTTTAAAATTTAAAAGTAAGCTAGCTATTGTTAGATTTTTCATTAGAGAGAGAGAGAGAAATGGTTTGAATGTGGTTTTTAAAACATGTTTGTGTTTATATACTAAAGAAAAAAGAAGCAACACAAAATTTATAAAATTTAAAAATGGAATTAGTTGATTTCGTGGTGACGCAATAACTGGTAATATCCATTTTAAAGAAACACGTTTTATATTCTTTGGCAGCGTTTAAATTCTTTTTTTTTTTTTTTTTTTTGGTCATTGCCTTGGCTAAAGGGTGTGCCAACAGTTATTACCACAGCACATATTTTCAGCCTTCATTCACACGTGTTCCTCGTTCTTATAAAATATTATTGTGGTTTGTTTTATGTATTCTCATATATTTCGCGTGTAATATATGTTATAAAATGCAGTACTGCACGGTTTATTCTCCAGAATTCAAAAACAAGTGCGAAACTAGTTAGTGAAACGCAAGAGTCGGTAAAATTCTTTATTCAGTTATTATACTGATAAAGTTTTTATTCAGTTCACTTGGCAAAAGGGTTAAAAAATACAGAATCTATATAGAAAATATCGCTTCAGTAGTTTTCTTCAGTGCCGCCCAACTTGTTTAGTCGTCAGCGTGCCTGACTGCGGATAAGGAGGTCCTGGGTTTGAATCCCGGTTCGGGCATGGATGTACTTTCTCTCTATCTATACTATCTTTATCCCTTCTTTGTATGAATGAGATGTGAATGGTTGTCTACCCTATAAACGGGTCACCTTTATAGTGCTCTGATTAAAACGAAAGACACTCTCAATTGACTTAAATTCGCATAGCCAAGGCATAGCGAGCCGGGCTTGTCCAATTGTCATTTGTAACAACAGTTTTCTTCAAAACTATAACTACAGTGAAAAAATTAATACTGTTTATTAGTTTTTTTGTGGTTTTTAACAGAAAATGTATTAATATAGAATATATTATATTCGTCTGTCGCTCAATGGTCATTTTCTGCACACGATGTTTAATTAGATCGGGACTTATGGTTTAAAGTTGATTTTGAACCATTATAAACATCCAAGCACAAGGTGAGATTCGAACCCACGAACTGTTGAACTGTAAGCAAGAGCGCTAACCACTCGACTCTCGGTTCAGCTTATAACATATGAGAATATATGAGGAATTGTGAATTAGTGAAATATAAGGAACTAAGATATTAGATTGCTGAGAGAGAAGTACTTAATATAATAAAATAATATTATAAAAAATTAATAAAAAGTAAAAATAATACATTAGTAAAATAAATATAATGCATATATAAAAAATATAAAAAAATAATATAAAATAAAATAAAAATTTAACAATTGTTTAGGAAGGGCTATGAACTTTAGATCCAATCAATAAATGATTTTTGTCTTTTAAGTAAAAAAATAAAGCAGGTAAGAAAATTGCTACTGAGGTTATTTGCATATTTTTCAGACGATCTTATTTCCCCGTAAGAAAATAATCGTTTGCCTACATGGAAGATTTTATTTTCACAGCAGTGAATTCTTTGGAAATTTTATTTTTTGTAACGGCTGTCATTTGAGGAGTAACTATTTATCCCAACAAGGATATAAGCTGCTTCTCATTTATCGTTACCTGATGGGCACCTGTGAACCATTTTGCGGATGCGAGAGTAGCATTACCCATGCCACTCCACCACCAACCCTTTTAATAGGGTGGATCACATTCATTCATCTCAGGAGAAAGGATAAGAAAACACACAGAGAAAGGAACATCCATACCATAATCGGGAATTGAACCCAAGACCAACTGCCTACAAAACAGGAACACTAACCACTTAGCCATGGGCTGGCTAGAAATTTTATTTAGTGTCTGTTGTTTAGAAGTTTTGTTTATATACAAAATAGTGTTTTTAGAAAGGCGTGGCATGTGGACGTATAGGTTTAAGATCTCTTTCCAAATATAGTTCTTCAGTGACTCAGAAACGTTGTAAAAGCCATGGTTTTCTTCGATAGGGAATATCATGAATAAAAGGGAAAATATCGTCACAGTCTGTCATCTAAAGGGATAATTCTTCCATATACTTATCCAAAGAAAAAGCGCATTTTTTTATTATTGGAAAGGTGATTTCTTTAAACTCAGTTTTAACTGTAAATAAAATTGTTTACTGATTTAAATCTTAAAAAGACCAAAAATTAATATGTTTGAAGTCTTTCTATAGTAAATATAATGTCGTTTCAGAATTCCGTATGAAAAATAATTATTAGAGGAAAAAATTAATAAGTCGTAACAATAGATGAGAAAAGCTTATGTATATTTAAATTATTTCAAAAAAACCCCATTTATTTTACTATATGAAAAAAATTTTCTACAAGATTCAAGGAATTAAAAGTTTTTCTACAGGATTTAGGACTGTCGCTGGTTTTTCTTACAAAGATAAGATAAAAATGAAAAAAAAATTAACAAAAATGTCAAAATCATCTCAAAATATTATCAACAACATATTTAACTTCAGTTTTCAGATATGAAATTCCAGATCATAATCCACTATACCATCAATCAACTGAACAAACAACAAATCAATCAACAATCAAGACAAAGCAAGCATACAAATCTCAATCACAATTCGCTATCCAGGACACAATAGAACAAGAAACGAGAATTGAAACTGTCCCCTTCACTAATGTTTCTGCTAAATCTCCTGATGTATCACCGACGCATTTTTATGTTTTTGCACTCTTAAAATTTGCATTGTTCAACGCCGACCTGCAACACTTTGTGGATTTAACAGAGTCTATCAAGAGGAGTGGAACAAAATACCTCCTCCCATATATCAAAAAGCATTATTAACATGGAAATTGTGATGTAAAAGGAGAGTTAAGAACAAGGTTTATCAAATCGAACATTTTATACACAAAAGATGAATACAATTGCTTTTGTACACCCCATTAAAATGGTCTAAAAAATGAATGGTCTCTGTACTATTTAATAATTGATCTCAGGAGAAAAAAATTTAAATCGTCCTTGGCGATTTAACCATAAAGTGGATATTTTGTCTTTTTTATTTTGCTTTTTCTTCTTTTCTATTTTCAACTTGTTCAATTTTAGAAGTAACATCGCTAAAGATTTGAAAATTTTAAAACTGATTACTTAAAACCACAGATTATTTTTCATTATTTGGAAACTCTTTTACAAACGGAAAAAAATTATAATATAAAAATACTTCTTTATTACTGATAAATATCATGAAGGGATTTTTTCTCATCGTCGACGATTCAGTGGTGAAGTTCGCCTTGTTTGCTGGCACTCAAAGAATTCGATTTGAAAGCAAGCAGCAAATTCGTCGGTAAGCCAGATCGACAACGCCGTCTCAATACGTATGATGTGACGTATCAGCGTGACGTAGATGAAATCAATGTGACGTAGATGAAACGCTATCATGGATATCTTAAAACAATGAGAATTGTAATAAACTGGCGTAATCATGATCTCAACTGAAACAAATGAAGCAACCATTGATGGTTAATATTTAATCATAACATAAATTAAATCAGATTATTGTACAATAAACCTCTTTTTAATGCTGACCCTACATAATTAGACTTCACTTAATCTTCAGAGTCTTTATACTTGTGAGCTCGTGGCCATAAAGTGTGCTTTGGAGATTGACCTTTCTAAAGTTGACCAGGTATTTAACAGTATCATTATTTTTTCTAGCGCAAGATCCGCACAGGTAGTACAAAGGGGTAAGTGTCAACTCAATCACAAGATGATAGAGATAATCCACAAAATCATTGCTATAGAAAGATCCTACACCTTACAATAGATATCAGCACACGTTGATATCCCTGGCGACGACATAGCCAACCTTTTTGTGGGATCAATTTGAAGACCGCAAAAACCAATATTCTTAGATGGGAAAAACGGAAGATGTATAAAGCTTGGCTCAACACTCCTGGTGAAACCCACGCTGAAAATATGATCTGTGGATCATCAGCAAGGATTTCCTCTGAAATTCTAAGATGCTCTAGGCAGAAGATACGTTTAATCGTAAGCTTCATAACTGGGCACTACTATTTCAGAAACCACCTCCATAAAATGGGACTGTTTCAGCAAGACCCTATCTGCAGGAAATGTCAT
Source organism: Latrodectus hesperus (assembly GCA_037975125.1). Taxonomy (NCBI): domain Eukaryota; kingdom Metazoa; phylum Arthropoda; class Arachnida; order Araneae; family Theridiidae; genus Latrodectus; species Latrodectus hesperus. The sequence goes on along the minus strand of JAJQOW010002113.1, from coordinate 3,335 downwards.
ACGCAAGAGGAAACGGCCAAGCATATCATTTACGAATGCGAGGCTCTTGTCCTCCTAGATTAACTTCTTTAGGCATCATCCATACTAGAGAGTTACACCTAGACTCCATTAAAGGGTTATCGGACTTTATTAATATAGTGGGTGACTCTAACAACTGGAACTAGGAAGCATTAGGTTTGGAGTTAATAGTACAAAATGCTGTTAAAAACAGAGGTGCCCAATGGTATACAAATCAAATCTAAGAAGAAGAAGAACGATATAGCCGATTAGCTAGCTAAAGAGGCCTGTAATTCTCCAAAAGTTGACCCTCATTGTTGCCAATGCACTTGCCAGTCAAAGATTAATTTGCTAGCAGGAGTTAAAAAGTTTTCCATTCCAGAATTAATCAGCTACAGAATCATTTCAACTATTATAGCCAGACTTAGAACAAAACACTTGAAAGGCATGAGAATTTCTTCAGATGAACAAAGGAGTAACACCAGGCGTTGTCCTAATTGCCCAGATAACTATCTCCGCAACACATCCTCAGATATCCAATGCTGGCCAAGCTTTTTAACATCAGCATAGAGGATCCTGTGGAGCTTCTTTTCACAGATAAAGCTGTAGAGATCACCAGGGCTGTCTTCGACAGTTCGGGGACATTTAGGGTTTTTGCACGTACTCCATGGACACGACATCATCATGAGTCATTTAGATGTACAAACATATATATATATATGTACATACGGTATAAATACGTAGAGTTAGGGTTAAATGCTAGGTAATAATTCTAGGTAATAAAGACGATCCAGGCTATCATTATTTTGCAGGAGAGGTGGTTGTTGAGAGTGTGGCCGCAGCAGAAATTCCTGAAAGGGATCAAGACGATAATGATAAAACTGCAGGGAAACTAAAACTAAAATTTAGCGAGTTTAAAGACCACATGTTGGGATAAAATACTATAAAATCTACAACAATAAAATCATATCTAGGTATAGCAAATATTTAGAGACATCTTCGTTAGTTAATTGTTCAAGAAATAACCACTAAATTAAGACAACTTTCAAGTATTTGTTGTTGTTGCATCAACATGATTTCCTGTACCTATCCCTGAGTGGGGCACTGCCAGTTAGATAGAAGCAGCCGGGTGGAGTCTTCGTGATTTTGAAAGAGGGACCACGCAGAATATCTCCAATACTTGCCCTGCCACCCCCAGTGGTATCATTTAACTTGGAGGACATTGCGACCACGTCCAGTTTTAATTTGGCCCAGACGCCATTATTGTACACCTAGGATCATCGGTTAAGCCGGGATTTGAACTCACAACCTTCCGATGAAGAGAACGACGTCCACACCAACCAGGCCATGTTAAAACAAGCCTTTCTTTCAATTAGTGAGCGTGTCAAGTGAAGATGAGCTTGAACCATCAAGTTCTAAGTAGTTTTTCATCTGATGTTTATTGTAAGTAAAATATGTGTACACACACATTGTACTGATAATTTCCTCGTATCCAGTTTTATATTTAATATTCTCTTAGATTCTAAATGCAGTTTTTTATAATGTGCTATATTTTGTCTAAGTGCCTTGGTTCAATTTATAGATTATTAATCCGTACTTTCATTGATTTGGACGACCTGGATCTCCTATTAATCCGGATTAATGAGATTCTACTGTAATCTATTTTTAGCTGACTATTTCTTCCCATCGAATTTACCTCATAATTCTCAATCACTATTAAATGAAGTAGTCGCTATATCTGCGCTGTTACTCTCTTACCAAAAGTTTACCAGAACGGTAAATTAGAACCTTTGAAACAATTACCATAAATTTATATTCTGAGTAATTTCAGTTGGACAGGCATTGAAGCAGCAGTCATCTGGATATCAGAACGATGCCTTTTCCAAACTGGCTTTTTGCTTGGGCAAATTTAAACATGCATGCTGTTTTGTTAAAAATAATTCGGATATTAATGTAATAAAAAGAAAAATGTTTCATACATGATTACTATAGTGTTAGAAGCTGCCCGTCCTGTCTAGTGGTCAGAGTCCCTGACTACGGATAGGGAGGTCCTGGGTTCGAATCCCCGTTCGGGCATGGATGTACTTTCTCTCTCGATCTATCCTGTCTTTGTCATTCCTTGTATGAATGAGGTGTGAATGGTTGCCTACCCTATAAACGGGTCTCTGTTGCATGTGTGTACTGAGGAAGTCGGACTCCACACCAAAATATGGTTCAGTTGAAAAAGTGGAGCAGCGCACCCCATATTGCCAGCCTAGCTGGCACACGACAACAACAACATAGTGTTGGAATCCCTCGCTCTTCCAATTTGAATATCTTGGGTTCGATTCTAGCTACTGCTGAACAACGGAAAATGGAAGCTGCTTTTCTGGTCTTTATGCGCATGTCTGTAGGAATAGACGATCGAGAGTTTTCCAAGTTTCCTCCTTTGAAACGCTTGAATTGTGTCATCTTTATCTGAGAAAAATTTTAATGGAATGCTTTATTAAAAAGTTTTATTTAAACTCTTTTCAAATCAATTAGACGTTAGGCCAGCAGCTATAAATTGTCAAAATTATAAATTATTAGGTTTGCCACATAACTGGACATCAGATAAGAAAGATATTTATCTTACATCAAAGTGTTTCACAGATAAATTATTTTTTAAAATGTGTTTGTGAAATATGAATCTTTTCCAATAATCAATCTTATCATTTCGCATTTTTATAGGAAAAAAGTACTCCTCACTATCTAAAATAGTAAAGATTTTATAACAGTTACAGAGAATCTGCGGAAATATAAAAAGAAATCCATTCTATATCTTTGCAACAATCTTTTCAAAACTAAAGAAATTCGAACACGGTATTATATTTTGAATTTCGATATGCCATGTCAGGTCGATCTAATTTTGGGTCTGACAACACGCAGCAACTGTCAGGAACACGGAAATGTCGGCCGCCGAAATGAAGCTCATTAGCTCTTTTTTTCCTTGAGGATGTCCTTTAAGACGAAGTGTCAAAAGCGCAAAGACTGTCATCAAATTACATAATAACATCACTGTTCTACGAGCTTGCCGTGACCACGAAAGAGCTTACAATGCGGAACTGCTATCGATCAAAAGAGGAATCCAAGGAAAGCGAGAGGGGGTTGACGGGAAATAAAATTAAAAATATATTAAAAAAATTCATTTGATTAGCGATTTATTATTAAAAATAACATTTTAAGTAGAGGATGAAAACTGCATACATATCTGATTGGTAATGAGAAGTTATTTTATTGCCAAATTTATAAATTAACGAATATTGTTGTTGTCGGGTGTCAGCTAAGCTAGCATTATGGGGGTGCTGCACCACTTTTCC